>JANRGW010040538.1:0-60415 GCA_024733675.1 Psilopsiagon aymara | reverse complement strand
TGGCATGGTTTAGTGGGAGGTGTCCCTGCCCATGGCAGGGGGTTGGAACTGGATGATCTTAAGGTCCTTTCCAACCTTAACTATTCTATGATTCTGTGTCAAAATGACTCTTACTTCTCCTTCATGGGGACTGAAGGGAAAGGGAGGTTTTGAACCTGGACATTGGGATTATCTGGTAATGAGACTTGTGGTGTATTTCTCTGTGGTGCTGTATTCTTCCCACCATCCCAAAGCCTGATCTACATTCCAAAATTCGCATTTGGGGAGTATCTGTACATGGCAATGTGTCTAGCCAAACTGCCTTTGAACCTTACTGCCCAAGGTATGCTTGCTGCTGCTGTGTGCAATGCGGCTAGATACTCAGTTGTCTGTGCCTGCTGCAGCAGTCCTGTGCCCTGTCTCACAACACTGACTGCTCTTGAAAGAACTTGGAAACCTAATGGCATTGTGTGACAGCATGCCTGTCTTCCTCTTAAAAACCTCTCTTTGATTTCTAATCTATGTGAACAAAAAGGTCTGGCTTCACATTAAAGGAGACATCACTTTATATTCTGCTTCTGTCTGATCTTCCCATAAAGAGAACTCCTTGACATTCGTGGGGCTATGAAAAGAGACCAGTGATCTGATAGACAAGTTATGGGGCTAGCAAGGAAGCAGGAAAGGAGAACAAGGGTTAGAAAGCCCAAACAAGTAGTCAGTAGCAGGCTGACTGTGGGGCAGGTCTCTAAAACAGGACATGTGAAGCTGTTCCCAAGATACTCTCATTATGACAGACTGCACAGCAGACATGCATTCCAGTCATGATGGGAAATGCACCCTTATCTTGCTCCTTTTCATGGCTATCTCATGAGCACTCAATGAAGTATTCTATGTGAAGCATGATGCCAGGGAAATGCAATCATTATTTCATAGAGCAAGTAGGGTTCACAGGAACCAAGATCAGAGAAGTAGGAAAGGGAATGGAGGGAGAACTCAGCTAATTTCAACTATGCATTTCCTTATGCATGTATTTTTAATTCTTGAGTATCCCAACCCTTCTGCCTTTATTTGAAAGTGCTGCTTTTACACGTAGTCACAGGGCAAAAGAGCAGGAGATTCTAGAGTAGGGATTTTATCTCAGAGAAAGATACTAGCAATGAAATAAAGTCATATGAGGACTATGTGGTAGAACTGGATCTGCTACAGGACAGCAACAGCACGTAAAGCTGTTACATTGCTAAGAGAGTGCAAGAAAAGTGCCTTTCCACTATACTGCCTCTTACAGGAGCGTAATTCATGCAGGTAGATGAACTGTGTGTAGTAGTGATTCCCTTGCTTCCTCTCCTTTCTTGCTTTATAAGGAGAAAACTGTGTTAAGGACCATACCTCATTCACAAATGAATCCTCTCAGACAGCACTGGGGTGTTCCTCATGCTAGATCTGGGCCAAGCCAACCTGGGCCCATTTGTCCTTGCCAGGGAAAACAAGGAAAGCTTTTATCACACGTGGATACAGAACAACCTTTGAGTGTTTGGCTCCAGGAATGCAACCAGTAAAACATCTTCTTAAATCACAGCAAGTACTGGTACAGTTCTAAGGTAGATATTTTGTGTTTAAAAGCAAAATAAATTCTGGCTCAGTAGCAACATTTTTACAACGTGATTTTTCATAGATGAAATATATTTATAGTATTCATACTGAACCGCAGGAGAGAGTTGCATATAACTCCTTATTTTAACTCTATAATTTTGGAAGTTAAAACATTAGTGCGAAATTCAACTTGCCAAGCTCTTTCCTGGAAAGAATGCAGATAGTTTAAATACAATCATTCATCATAATAGAATGATTATAGATGAAATATCATGGTTACAGTCCACTGTTTGCTTTACAGAAATCTGTTTAAATGATGGGGCATTATGTGGAAGTTTTCAGTCTGTCAGAAGGATCCTCCATCTATTTAAATGGCAGCTGTGTCTTTTCTAGCAGCTGCCTCATTCATTTATCCATTTATTTATGGATGAGCCCAGGCTGAGATGTATGGACAGGGGTTCCAGAATCATTGAGGCCATCTCCTCACCCCTAGTGAGGACCCATGCAGGCAGCCTGTCCAGAAACCTAAGGTTAATCTGAAGAGATTGATGGTTTTTCTCTGGCCAGCCAATGCTCCTGTCTCCCAAGTTCCCTGCAATCCATCTGCAGTTGCATAGCTCAGACCAGTCATCTTTTTTGTTTATGCATGAGAGGAGTCTGATATGGGATACTTCAAATCCCTCTCATTTCCAATGCACTGACCGGGTCACTGCTCAGCAAGACGCAGTCTTGCTCAACAGGCTGTGCTTACCCTTGAACCCATTGCCTTACTGTGACTTTACCCAGTCCTAAACATCTTGTCTTGCATTCCTGGGACTCCTGGCTTCCCGAAGATGGCTGGAAATCCCCCTTTTCAGTATCAAAGCAACAGTTTTGATAATGAAGGGCTGGGGTTTGTATGCTTGCAGTTAGACTCCTTCTATATCCTGTGCCCTTCTCAGGTTCTTCACACAGCTCCTGGCTGTGGTACACACCAGTAAACACCTAGGGCAATTTGGGATGTTAAGCATTTGCTATCCTGCTCCTTCAAGTGTCCAGGGACAGTGCTTTCCTGTTGTGGGTCCATGGCACTGCACACTAGAGCCTGTGGGGCCTTTCTTTGAAGGGCCCTAGGTGGGGGTGTAGCTTCTTCTACCAGAAAGAGCAGTGTGCCCGGGTTGTGCTTATTGACAGACCAGGTTAATGGATGATGCACAGAGGAGCAAAGAGGATTTGGATAAAGAGGCGTCCTGTTCACAGCTAAAGCAGTAGCTCGGAACAGTGAAACTACTGAACTTGTGCTTGTCCTCCAGCCTGGCAGCATCGACAGCATCCAGAACACTGAGTCCCCTCTGCAGCAGGGAGGGCAAGCCTCAGTGCACATGCCAACCTAAATGAATAGCTGTTGGGCTTGCCTTCAGAGACAGGAGGCATGGGAAAGAGCTAAGAACAATGCCTGCTGTTCTGTTCCCCTATAATTAAGGTTAAGCTATAGAACCAGAGAACTTCTTACAGTTGTTTTTTCATTAAAATTTAGCCCAGTGCTTTTAACAGGCAATGGGAAAAGTAGTGTTAAAAATACACAATCCAATATCAAGACTTTTAAATCAATGAATATATTTTTAATGCACAAAGCCTGCATTTATTTTACCATCATAGACTCATGGAACCACAGAATGGTTTGGGTTGGAAGGGGCCTTAAAGCTCATGAAGTTCCACTCCAATGCCATGGGCAAGGACACCTTCCACTAGAGGAGGTTGTTCCAAGCCCAGTCCAACATTGAACGCTGCCAGGGATGGGGCAGCCACAGCTTCTCTGGGCATCCTGTGCCAGGGCCTCCGCACCCTCACAGGGAAGAATTTTGATCATGAAATCAAACATCACAGCAGTACAGCTATGCATATTCTGAAGTGTTTTCATGCAGAGAGCCTGGCAGTCCATTGTGTGTAGCCAGTCCCAATACTTTAACAGAAAGGATCTAATACAAAATCCGGCCACTTCCCAGGTGGGGAAGAAAAAGTATCACACCTCTTTCTGTATTAGTTTCTATGCACCGGATTTAGTTATACTATATAAATACTACTGTACTGCTATGTGCTGATTATTGTCTTAATATTATCAATTGGCATACTAATTATTAGTATACTAATAAGTATGTTAATTGTTTGATGCTGTATTTAGAGGTAGAACGACACGCTCATACTTTGTCCAAAAGGTGGAGCCAGTGGCACTCTGAGGTCTCAGCTTTGTAGCAGCCTCTGGTTTAATAGCCAAGTCCCTTTGGCAGTCTGGGACTCTGACTCCCTGGAGCTACAGCTGCCTGCTAAGGATGCAGCTTCATCACACCGACTCTTTTCCCCTTTGGTTAATGAATGGTAGAAGATCTGCTTTAAAGTATGTGTACCTTTATGAAGCCTGTCTCTTTAAAGGGCTAGATCAGATTTGATCCTTAATATATATATACTTTCAAACTGTCAGTAGCATGTGACTAAATGTGTAGACAGTCTGAGTAATGTCATCTATATTAGAAAATTAGGTGAAGTAAAATGCCATGTAGCATGAAGTTAATGATATATGTTGTATATGTTAACTACAAGTCATATAATCTTTATTTCCTCTTGCGTTCTAAATTTTGAGTCATCTTCACTCACCTGAAGGGAAAAACATAATCTGTGCAAGTAACTAATGAAGGCATGATCTTAAAATAAACTCAGGGCCCATGTAGACTAAAACATAGAATGAAAGAGAGATTGAGACTTTGGCATGTTAGTCCTTTAACTAAATTGCTTTTGCCTGAAAACTTCCTCCTGTTTGGATTTAAAAGACACATCCTCTGATATGCTAAAGCTCCATCTCTCCTAAATATTCCTCAGCTCTCTACCTGTCATGTTCTGCAGGCTGAGACCTGGCATGAGCGTGCTATTGCAAAGATGAAGCTGGAGGGAGGCCATGGAAGGTGGGTGCCAGTCCCACTGATCCCACACCAAGGCCAGCAAATTCAGTATTTTCGCCTCTAAGGAGCTTTGAAAAACAGCTGTTAGACAGGAAACAAGATTTGGATAGGTGCAATGCTGAAAGCCAGGAGTTCCAGGTCCCTTAGTGGGAGCAGAATAACAACGGAACAAAGAGTAGTTATTGATATATAAGAGACTGGATGATGTTTAATGTTGCTTCTGACCCAAACCATTCTATGAGAAAAGAGTATAAATACCATCAGAGCTGTCGATATGACAAGTATAGGGAGTTGTGTCATATAATACTGTACAAAGTGTATATGTCCTTCCACACTCCTTAGTTCTTTCCAGCACACCTGTGGGAATTACTTGGTTTATGTTTGTTTGGCTTCCTACATCTATTAATACATCTTGATTTATAAAATAGCAGAGGAGTCACTTGAAATCCCTCTGTCTCCATCTCTTCAATAAAGATGAACAGTGCAGATTAAATACCCTATTCTTACTTTAGCTCTTGGACAGCATTTCCTGCCTGGAAGCTCTCCTTTCAATTATTCCGTAAAATACGACTTTAAATACCATGCAGATCGCTCATTGAACAGAAGGTGAGAAAAGCTGTGGGGCACTAGTCCTAAAGAAAGCAACCTTGTGGGGTACAGGCAGCCAGCATACTCTGGTGATGATGGGGAAGTGAGGCAGTTTGATAGCCTCAATGAAGGAATTTCCAAGTAGATCTTGGGACTAGCATCTGTCAGCATTTCAAACTCAAAAGTGCCTTGCACCTCCACAGGAAGTTTTCCATCTCACTGCAAGTTTAAACCCTGGGTATCCTGGGCTCTTGTGCAACATCCAAATCTGCTGAACTGTGCCAGATGTGTTAAGAGCTCTCTAACATGTCTGTCTCTTTGCTGGTCCCCAAGAAGACTCTCTGAAATGACTGCATAACAAGTAAGAGAGTACAGTACATGCAGAATGCCTTTTATATAAATAAGTAAAAGACCTCAGAATTAATACTTGAGGGTTTTAGAAAACTGATTGTGTCTGTTTATTGCAGATAATCTTTCCTGGTTTGGGTATTTTTCCACCAGCTAAACTTAATGTAGGACTATGCATGTTAACTATATACACAGTTGTTGCTGGTGCTAGGAACAACTGCCTATATGGACAGATTTTTCATGTAGCTGTATGTGGGGCCTAAACTTAGCAGACATGAAAGGACTGTCAAGTACTGGAACAGGTTGCCAGGGAAGGGATTGAGTCACCATCCCTGGAGGTTTTTAAAAGACATGTAGATGTGGTACTTAGGGACTTGCTTTAGTGGTGGACTTGGTATCTGTGCAGGGATAATAACTGATAACTGTTCTTAACCCACGGGTTTTACGTCCTTTGATTCTCCTCTACTCACTTAGTTGCTGGCTGAGTTTAAACCATGACACCGTCACATTGCCTTTTCTCACTGTAACCAGGCTTGCGCAGCTCCTCTGTTAAACACACCCATTGGCTGTGTTTATATGGGATACTTCAGCCCTAGGGTCAACCTTTTACAGCTCATGTGACTTGAACCTTTCTGAGAGTTATTTGCCTAGCTCACTTTGTGGTAAGATGTTTAGATCCTACAAAAAGCACTGGTAAGTATCTTTTACCTTTAGGATTTGCTATTTTGAATACTGAAAGAATAAGGAAGATAGTATTATTTTTACATGTTTGTGCTAAAATTCATATGTACATTCAGACTATGTAAATAAGGGCCTTTACACCATGTACATTCATTTGGTTGGGAGGATGCCAAAGGTGAGATAAAGGGGTTTGGTTCCCTCTGCATGAACTTTGCAGAGACATAGGGTGACATTTGTTACTACACTGCTGACAGTGAAGTCTTCTTCTTGGAAAGAAGCACTGAATTGTTGTGTTCTTGACCATATTTTTTCTTGCATTTCAGGAGCTCTTTTCCTTCTTTGTCCTTCACCAATGATATCTTTCTTGAAAGTGATGGCAGCCCTCTCAGCCTTTATCTTGCTCCTTCTACTTCCCTTTTTCTATAGACCCTTCATGCCCCTAATCTATTGCTCAGTCATTGCTTTCATACTAGGTGGAATTTATCTTTCTTGAGCCTGAATGATGAGAAACGGCCCTAGTGGTACAGGTGAGTTCCCAGCAGGGCTTTGCACAGTGCTGGCCTTTCCTATGGAAATACCTTGCTTGACACACAGGAATGCATTTCTGTATCCTATCTGTGGCTCACAGTGACTAATGTGATCAAATCTTGCCTCCAGGTACATTTGCCTCCTCAGATGTTTCCAGATTGTAGCGGAAGCTCATGGCGTTCCACCTCTCGTTGTGTTATATGTTTCTACAGAGCAGTTCTTCACCTGTAGTTTATTGGGGCTGTCTTTTCTGCTGGATTTTCAGCTGGTGTGCAGGAATACCCCACGAGATACAGCTTTTTCCGGTTCATGAATACCCAGAGTCATAGGATCCCAAACTGGTTTGTGTTGGAAGGGACCTTAAAGTTCATCCAGTTCCAGCCCCCTGCCATGGGCAGGGACACCTCACACCGGAGCAGGATGCTCCAAGCCCCGTCCAACCTGGCCTTGAACATTGCCAGGGATGGGGCATTCCCAGCTTCTCTGGGCACCCTGTGCCAGAGCCTCAGCACCCTCACAGGGAAGAATGTTTTCCTAATATCTAATCCGAATCTACAATGAATGCATCCTTTGGAGAAGGCAGGAAGCCTACTTATCTTGAATGATTGTTTTTTGCAATCTGAATTCAGAATGCCTTACCATGAACTCAATTGTTTCATGTACTTGATGACATCAAAGCATGAAGGATGGAGGCTGAAGGATGTGTCAATGAGGCTTTCACCCACCAGTAGCCTGCTGGAGTCCAGCTCCATGCAGTCACGACCTGCACATCCAGCCCTCCACTATCTGGATAAGTAGTGGACTCATGAGACAGCAGCCTGCATGTGTGGGCTCTGAACACTGAAGCACTGAAGGTCTCTTACCTCAAAACTTGCTGTAGAGAGTAGGAGGCCAAGTTTCTCTCCCATCATAAATCCAAAACACTTGAAATTAGAGTAGGAAATAAAGAAAAGCCTTGGTCCTTTCGCTGTCTGCCAGAAAATGGAAAAGACAGTGGACTTTCTTTCTGAAGTGCCCCTGAAAGTAGTATCAATTTATTCTGTGCATTTTCTCTCTTCTTTAAATGCCATTCATACAGAGAAATCTGGATTCCCGTTTCCTCTTTATCACTTTAAAAAGTCTTCAGAGGTGTTTAGAGTTTAATAGTGTCACTCATGTAGCTCAAGAACAAATGTAAATATCATGTCTTTATAGTCTGTTATGCAATACACAGCTTTAGGGGTAGTGCGGCTTTGCGATGCTGAATACCTTCAGGAAAAGGTCTTAAATTTTGCCCCACTGAAAGTTTTCTGTAGTTTTCTAGGGACATGAGATATTTTTCACGTACTCTAATACATCCTCATTTGCTTTTCTAAGAAGCCAGAATGTGCGAGTTCTCTCAGAGTGCCCTAAACCATCTGGCAGCACTAGTATGTTTAACATTCCTTTGCGGAGCAAGCTTCTCATCCTCAGCACTTCGTTTTGTATTTTGCTGCAACAGGAATTTGAAATAATAAGCACAGTCATAAAAATACACATTACGTTGAATTTAGAAGGATCAAATTTACAAAGAATAGTTCTTTTTAAATCTATGCCATGCTTTTCTCCTATTAGAAATGCAAGCTTTGTTTTCCCTGAATGCTTTCTACATATTTTGCTCAGTCTCTTCTGTTAGAGAAGCCACTTTTATCTTTAAGCAGATATCCAAATTGAAGTCTGAAATAAAAAATGCAAGCAGTACAGATGCATGCAACTGCTAATCTGTATTTGTGCCTTGTAAATAATGCCAGGCAAGCTCTCTTCAGGGACAGAGTACACACTGAGGCAAGCTATTCTTTTGTAGATGGTATGCTATGGTATTCACATTTGTTTTACTGTGCTTCCTAAGGGAGCAACAGACTGTTCAGTATAAAGACATCAGAGGAAAACAAGGACCCTTTGCACCAGGTGGCCACATTCATAAAGGTTTTTAGGTACCTATTGGGATTTAAACTACATAAACTAGGTAGCAAACTCCAGTGACTTCAGTTGTGCTTTAGACACGCTGAGGTCAAATGTTGGTACTCTGAAATACAGTATCTAACTTCTCAAACATGGGGATTCCTCCAATCCACACACATGGGACTAAGCTTCCAGTTCAGCTCTTAACATTTTCTCTGGGCAGACACTGTGGGTAGCAAATCTATTTAATATCGGTAGTCGGCTAGAGCATGAATAATGCTGATTACATGGGGAGCCTCAGACTGCCCTGCTTGTCTGTCACTGCTCTGAATGGAATCATTTGATGGCAGCCCAACAAATGCCACCTTCAGGCTGCCTGGCCATAATTTAGAGAATGTATCCACAATGTTTCACTGCTCCATCAAATATATATGCTCAGGCACCAGAAGAGCACAGAATTTAATCATTAAGGCTACTTGGGAGCCAGCTCCTGTGTCGTGGTGTAACCAGTACATTTAAAGAATAACCTGGTAAACATCTGCGTACCTCTCTGTGGTGCTTTTGTAAGCACGTACTCTTGCTTGTATGTAACTGAGCTGCAAACTTCTCTATGGAATTGGAAAACTCTGGTGCCACTTTAAATAAAGGGGCATCATGTTTAGCTTACTAGTGCCTTTGTGAAAAATACACAAACTGTTGCTTGGTTTTTACAAATGAGATTTCCTTCTCCTCTTAATCTGAGCTGGACGTTAAAGTGGCCACTTCTGTGTAACAGCCCAAGGCAAGAGCTCCTCTGTGAAGTTCTGACATCTCTTCAAACCCCAAGCAGTGGTAAATGCAGATCACATTGGCCATTTGTGTCACTGTTTATAGTAGGCTTCATGGTGCAGTCTCTCATGGTCTGTGGGGCTTTTTATGGTCTATGATAGAATTTTATGGTCTATGATAGAAATCCTGTCCTGCACTAGACTGTTTTCCTCACTACAATTGCTGTGGCTAGTTGCACATGTGTAAATCCAGTGACAGCAACTGAAATGCAGTCTTGCTTTCATGCGACATAATCTGCAAAAGCAAGCTCTCTCTACTTAGTGATGCATGAGAATGAATGAACACAGCTTTGGCTCTTGACTTCAGGCTGGATTTACAAGGCTTAGCACTGGGAAGAACAGTTCTTCAGTTGCAAGCTGTGCGTATGCAAGATAAAGTCACCATTCTAGTCACAAACATGAAATCCCACTCCCTTTTTAGTTACTTTTCAAAGTTCAACTGTGCTTTTCAAGAGTCTCAAATTGCAACGGGCGCCATGGCTCTAAGGTAGCCTTCCTGAGGCCTTTGTGCCCTTCTATTGCAGGAACTAGCATTTTGCTTTGGTGCAGCTCTTATCCCCTGGGTGATTTATTCATCCACTGTCTCAGCTTCCACTTAATTTTGGGGCAAAATCATAACGTACATGTAATAATTGCAAATACATGTACTATACATTATAAATACATATATTGGATGTGGCACTCAGATTGCAGGTACCTACCTGGCTGCTTCCCACTGGGTTTGGTGCTAAGGTTGATGTGTTATCTGAAATTGAACAATTTCTTCTGAAGTTAGGCTAGTGGAGACAATTCTTACCTTGCTGTGATACCTTATTAAAGCCATGAAAAGAGGTCAGCAGGAGGCATGACTTACTTCAGGCAAGCCATTTGATAAAGGCATAAATTGGTAAGTCTTTGAAGGTGCAGGTTTTCCAGTTGCAACTAAAGAGATTTTAATGCTGGGTCCCTCTTTGCGAAAGTCCCTCAGAATAGTGTTTTTATAATAGGCCTTACATGCAACTTGAGTACCAAACTGGCTTTACATGGCTTCCACAGCAGAACTTCCTTTTTCCTGTCTAATTACAATGTTAATAAAAAGAATATGAACAGTAAAATGATAATTGGGAACTTCCAGATGTTCAAAAAGGAGAATTCTGTTACCAGCAAGACAGCTGATACTGTCATCCGCATAATGTTTCAGGTGGAAACCTGTTCTCTCTTAGTATCTTGGTGTAAATACAAATAGTGATCCTTTCTTATCATTGCACCCATTGTTACCTAAAATCTTTCCTATTTCCATTAATTCACAGAGATGAAGTTATTCACAGAAGTCAGGTTTTTCATGACCCTGCTCTTTTGTCTGTGATTTTGGTTGGTCCCATCATGTTAATACCATGATTGCCAGTGAGTCTCTTAAACTCTTGGTAGGATTTAGGTGAACCTTTTGCTAACTCTGAAAAAAAGTGTGTTGTGTTCTGGAGGGCTGTAGGAAAAATCCTGAGGAACTTGGAAAAAGCAGAGTGAAAATTCCAGTCTTTTTGGTATAACGTGATGGGAAGCCAGTGCTTTGATATTTTGTGGGAGATTTCTTTGGGTTTTTTGTATGGTTTTTGGTTAACTTTAAGATGGTACCACTTAAGTTAATACCATTTGCCCATATTGACTATCCTTATTTTCCAAACCAGATTAATGCTACATCTCTTTCAGAGTTTCCTTCTTCTATCGTGTCTTGGTAATAAAGGAGGATTTCATGTCCCCCTTTGCTCAGTTAAAGCACAGTAACAGGATGTTCTGCGCTTCTTTATGGAAGATACAGCAAGATTAAGTGAGAATCACCAGGAAAACTAGAAAAATGGGTGCTCTGAAACTGGACAAAACCTCAGCTTTTGAGACCAGTGCCCACCATTCTATGCACGAACAGAGCAGTTTCTCTTCAGTCTCCGTGCCATCTTTTCTGTATGACAGAGCTGTTTATGTTCTGAAAGGAACAACCAAGGTCACACTCCTCTGGTTCTGGAAAGCAAAGATGATCAGAAGTGCTGCAAAAAGTCTCACTGTTTTTGCTTGTGTGTTTTACTGTACAGCATTAGCTGGCACAGCTGAATGTGGAATGACTGGTTAGCTGCTTTTCCACACAGAGAACCCTCTGCCAGTGAAATGCTAGGAGGTGAAGCAGAGAAGCATAGCTAGTTCAATTTAGCCCAAGTTATTGTCTCTCCTAATCCAAAACCTTGACTTTTCCCCTGGTGGAAGTGCCAAGTCTTTCTTTGTACAGTCTCAAGGCTGTGGAGCTCTGTCCACATCCCCCTGCCCAATAGCACATGTGAGATTGCAGGCCTCAAAGATCAAATTCCAGTGCACAGGAAAAAGCAAACTGGGCCTGCTAAGCACTGCAATGGACTGGAGGAAGTCCTTGTTGTCTCTCTCCCTTGTCAGTTCTCATTTCAAACCTCCACAGCATCAGTTCATATCTTTACTTTTTTTTGACACAGTAAAACAGTCAATCACTGACAAAATTTTAGTTATGATATTTATTTTTTTTTTGCAAAATGGATGGATTTATTTCTACATCTTTGCATTGAAAGATATCTGTGCCAGGCCCCTGTGTGTCCTGAGATATGTTCTGAAGCTACAGACGAATGACTTTGCCAGCCAGGAGCCTCCAGTGACTACATGGACATAGGAGCTTCCCTCAGCCAGCTGGCATGAGAAAGAGAAACATTCCAGAAGAGCTTCTTGCCTCCAAACCCCCACTTCAGCAAACAAATAGCTTTTGCAGCACGCCTGGAAGTACATCAAATTGAGGCTATTTTGAACCAAGCGAAAGGAATACATTCCAGACTCTGGGGCCTCGACTGAGAAGAAGCAGCTGCCAGCACCCTTTCTGTTTGGAAGGGAGGGATCCAGACCAAACTCTGCCACTGGCCACAGCTGTAGCACTGCTGTGTTTGCAGGTTTCTCTGCAGTATTCGCTGTGAGGAGTTTGTTGGCCATGCACTGTTCAGAGGGTGGTACCCAGGCTAAATGAGCTGGTCCCTTTTTCCTTTTCTACGGTAAATGTTATGCTTTGGCTGCAGCTATAGAGCCCAGTTCTAGAGAGAAGTGGGATGAATCCTACTGATGATGAGTTACAAATTAGCTCAAGAAATTCTGAACTGGAGTAGGTGTTGGTGTTTGCTTTCCTGTTGTCTAGTTAAGTGAAGGAAATCAGCCTGCATGTGAATAATTCCATTCTTTGCTGGGCTGCAGAGGCTGCCTGTAGGCCCATGTTCACTTAATCACACAGGCTGAGGTCAGGGTGAAAGTCTGGCTCCTGCAATTAGCATCAAACTTCCAATTCATTTTGAAAGGGTAACCTCAGAGTTTGAACAAAGGTCACAGTTACTCTGGCCGGGGAGGTAGGAGGGCTCATACTCCTGTGATTCTGCCTGGTGGTGATGTGTGGTTCGGCTGCTACACTGGAGGGAAGGGATGCCATTCAGAGAGACTGTGACATGCTTGAGAGGTGGCCAACCTCATGATGTTCAACAATGAGAAGTGTAAGGTCCTACACTTGGATCAGGCAACCCCAGGCACAGCTACAGGTTGGGCAGAGAAGAGATTCAGAGCAGCCCTGAGGAGAACGACTTGGAGGTGTTTGTCATTGAGAAACCGAACATGAGCGGCTTCAGTGTGTGCTTCAGCGCAGAAAACCCCTATGTGCTGGGCTGCATCAAAAGCAGTGTGACCAGCAGGTCAAGGGAGGTGGTGCTGCCCCTCTGCTCTGCTCTCATGAGACGCCACTTGCAGCACTGTGTGCAGTTCTGGTGTCCTCAACATGAGAAGGACATGGATCTGTTGGAGCAGGTTCAGAGGAGGCCACGAGGATGATCAGGGGCTGGAGCAGCTCCCATACAAAGACAGGCTGAGAACATTGGAGCTGCTCAGCCTGGAGAAGAGAAGCTGTGTGGAGACCTCAGAGCAGCTTCCAGTGTCTGAAGGGGGCTACAAGGATGCTGGAGAGGGACTCTTCATCAGGGACTGTAGCGACAGGACAGGGGGTGATGGGTTCAAACTGGAACAGGGGAAGTTCAGGTTGGATATGAGGAAGAAGTTCTTTACTGTGAGGGTGGTGAGGAGCTGGCACAGGGTGCCCAAAGAAGCTGTGGCTGCCCCATCCCTGGCAGTGTTCAAGGCCAGGTTGGACAGGACTTGGAGCAGCCTGGTCCAGTGAATAGCATCCCTGCCTGTGGCAGGGGGTTGGAACTGGATGAGCTTAAGCTCCTTTCTAACCCAAACAATTCTATGATTCTGTGTTGTGGCTGCATCTGATCTATGCATTGCACTCCAAGACTAGGGTTATATTTCAAAAAACACCAGCTCCTAGCTCATGCATAGCCCTGTTCTCTGTATGAACACATTTAGTGCATGATCTCACTTGATCTCCATTTTCTATGCCTATTTCCTGCAGTTGTTCTTCCAGTTCTTTAGAACCACTCACATCAGCAGGCCAGATTTCCAGAAACAGGCCTGGCTTCCTTTGGATGTCTTGCTAAAGTGTTGGTTGAGATGAGTGTTGACAGCAAAGGTTAAGGTCAGATACTCAAAATATAATAAAAATCTTAACATTCTTCTAATATTTGAACATTTTGCTAAACAGAGAGGAGCATGTAACTGCAGGTAAGGAACCTAAGTCAGTTTTTAGGTCACTGGTATACTGGTTGGTTTGTGGTTTAAGCACTGCACCAGCTACTAAGAAGGAGAAAAATGACTGGTACAGCTGAACCCAGCCCATGGTTTTAGCTCTGTATATATATACTGTCACTTTCAAAAGCAGAATATTGGTCTTTTACTCCAAATGGGTTTTTGTGAAGACAAAATCTAGGGAAAGAGCTACATGTCTTTGTGCAAGGCCCTCTCAGCTTTCCTCAGTGCCTTTACTGAAACATTTGTCTTCTGCATTCTGGCACTGGCTTGTTGAGATATCCAGGTTGAGCTGTGGGATGATGCTTTCCCCTGGTGATTATAGATCCTGTCTATCTTTCGTAGTTCGCATTTTCCCTTCCTTTTGGGGGACAGTGAGATTCTAATTAAAAGGGATTGAAAAAAGCAGTGCTTTAAAAAATACAAGTGTACACTCAGGTGTTTTTTTCTTTCAGGGCATTCATGATCTAGTTTCCAAGTACAGCTTGTAAAGTACAGCTTGCGAGCCTCTCTCCCTCCCTTTGATCCCACCATCCAGCGGAATCACAGCCTCACCTTCTTGCTTCTTGAAGGGGAACCCACACTGATTTCAGCAGGCAACAGAGTCACTCCGCTGTAGAGTTGAGCCAGGAGCATCCTTTCTAGGTTTCATGTTGTACACAATGTGCAAAGATACAGTATGGTAGGCATTAGTATGTTGGGTCACATGTGAAGAGATCCAAGTGTACACAGAAGTCTGTGCAAACATTTCCTTAGGAGATGGAATTCTCTCAGTTCTAGCTGCTCTTTGATTTTCATTATAAAGGTGTGTCTCTAATTCCTTGTTTCTTGTCAGAGGTGCTGCAGCTATCATTACATACAACTGGCTTGGTGTATATCTGCAGGTGCCATCTCCTATTGCTGTTCCAAATGGGATTTATATATCCCTGTGGATGCTCAGAATGTCTTCAAGACCCCATGATGACTGCCAGGGACCCAGTGTATTGGAGATCTACTGCAGAAAGATCCTAAGGCATGAAGAAGTGCCACTCTGTCCAGTAAATAGATGCATTCAATAGAGTGCTGCATCTCATGTGTTAGCACCACCTTAGCCAGAATAATTGCAGCACTGCCATAGGGAGGGTTGGGTGGCTGGAAGGAGGGAAGCTACAGAGCTCAGACTGGGAGTGAGGAAGCCACATCTGGGGTGAAGGGGGGAAGGATGAAGAGTCTAGTTTGCTCTAATTTTGTCAGTGATTATTCCTAAGTGGATGTTGGAGTGCTACTTTAGGTATGAAGCTGCAAATGTTAAGGGTCAGATTACAGTTGTACTGTGTTCTCCTTCTACTGTTTGACTTGAGCTATAGACAGAAATGTGGACCTGCAGGATGAAACTCCAACACAGAGTGTCCTAGATTTAGCCCTTTCATTGCCTATGACAAGAATGTGCTTATAGCTCTTGACTCCTGCATATCAGTCTCTTCTGGCACTATGTATTCAGATGGACAGGATGAAACTGCCTTAGACTTTAAACTGATTTGAAGAACTTTTCAGGGTTTAATAGTAAGAAGGCTGTAGCATCAGCTCTTGCACTGGTTGTATAGTCATTACAGGGTATTTCTGCAGAAAGGAAGTTATGTTTAACAAACCCAGGAGCAGCTTTTCCGTTATACTTATGGTCATCCATAAAAGTGTCTTTTTTCCACTCAGTCCCCTTGTTCTCATGGCCTCACTTTTTATCTCTGTGCTTTACTTCTGCAGCGTTTCTCCTTCCACCCTGTGCCTCGCAGTGGTTTTATAGTTTAGCTTCTTGTTTTTACTGCTGTGATTCCCCTGAAACTTTTGTGTATTTTTATTACTGTGTCATCATGCCTAAACCAGATAAATAGATGGGGTTTTCCTCACTCATGTGATGTTCTATGTTCTTGTCTAGAGACTTTTTTTGGTTGTTTCATTTTGGGCTGTGAATCCCACTCGGGTACTTTCCATTGGGACAGCGTAAAGATGTCACTGGAGATGTTCAGTACACCTCATTTGAATGTGCTTTGTATTTTATTTGTCACGGCTGTTAAATATGTGTCTGATGTGTGGCTTTGAACTGCTGCCTGTTTGTTTATTGTGGCCTGAAGGAGGGTCCTGAATGAAATTCCTGGACTGCACAAGGCTGTACCAAGAAAAGGAGCTACCTCCTGCACCTTCTCACCCGTCCTGGCAGCCCAGCTCTATTCCCTGTGCCTCTGATGTTATCCTCAACTTCCTCTTTCTGTCTCTTTCCAAAATTGCCTCCATAATCCTCTTTTCTTGTTGCTTTTTTCTTTCCCAGAAGTTTGATGCTCTGCTACAGGCTTCTGTGTGTACAGCAGAGGGATTGCTGTCTGTACTCTCAGCTGTGTAGAGCACAATTTAGAATCTTCAGTTAAGCCATCATTGATTTCAGTATTTTCCCATATGTGTAGCACTAACAAATCATGGTTACATGGCTGATGCCCATTAAAAACTTCCATAAATTCTTTGATTAATATTTTCCAACCATAGTAAAATGGGAGTAGAGTGAAAAACTCAGTTCTCAGTCAGATCAGTTGTACTATTTTCTGTGATTTTATTTCTTTTTCACTCTTTGTGATTGGGATGTTACTGAATCCAGCACAACAAAAGCTAAATATAGATTATGCCTTTTCCAAATGGATTCTGAGAGGTCTTGGAAGACCTTCATCCAGAATATATGAACAAAGCCTCAACAAAGTAAGTGATAGAACCTGTAGGGCTTTATAAACTAAAACATAAAGCCTGTGTGGTTTGTGTTGGGATTTTGAAGCAGCCTGTTGAATTTGAGAGGAGGGATCAAATTATGTATTAAATTCTACACATGGTGAATAAAACTCTATAAAAAGATACCGCTTTCTATTAAATTCTGAGGTTTTTAGAGAAGGAAAATGAGGAACAGTTATTACAAGATTGATACCAAAAGCAAAGTGAAAAAAAATGAAGCTAAAGTCTTGAGAAACGTTTCTGTAGAAGGCAGGAAAATATTTTTATGCTGAGTTAATGCCAATGTAGCCTCTTTTTTTTTGCTTATGGAATGAAACACCATTAATCATTCATTGTTTGGTTGCTGCTTGATTAAACAGAACGCTGATGCAATTTCTTTTCAATGTGACTGGTGGAAAATGTCTGCAACACAGAAGAAAACAACATCTGTAATCCATCTCATTCCATACCTGTCCTTCTGGTAATCTTGTTTGTGCCACTCATTGTGTTGGCTTTTTTAAAGTCTCCTTAGTCTCTATGTTGCAAAGAGTGAAGTCTGGTTTTCATTTGTGGACGTACAGTGAGTAGAAAATGTCTGCAACAGAGAGATGTCTGCTACTCAATGAGAGTAGCTCATTGAATCTTTAGCAAATTTAAGATGCTGTTTTAATAAAAAGTGACAGTAATAACGTTTTGAAGTTTGTTTTACTTCTTTCTTCTTACAGATATATCTGGTATAGAATCATGGAGTCATAAAATGGTTTATTTTCATCCAGTTCCAACCCCCTGCCGCGGGAAGGGACACCTTCCATAGACCAGATTGCTCCAAGCCCCGTCCAGCCTGGCCTTTAACACTGCCAGGGTTGGAGCATCCCTGGCAGTGGGATTGGCTGGGGGTTGGAACTGGATGAGCTTAAGGTTCTTTCCAACCGAAGCCATTCTATGATTCTCCTAATTAATTTTCTTAATTAAGATTGCAATTAGAGTTCAGACCATAGTTGGTCCCTTACTGTTTACCTGTGTCTTCTATTTGATCCAGTCAGGCTAAAGGACTAAATTTTTCTCTCTCAAATTTAACAGTCTTTGAGTCACCTTAGTGAACGCTTTGCCCAGGAATTAAAACACAATGTCTGTATTATAATTCAGGGGTTTGATTCCAGGGCAGGATGATTAAAGTAAAATAGGACTGGAAAGAGGAAAGTAAAGCAAAAATACCTTTTATCATTAGAAAGAGCATTTCAAATTCAATTTGTCATGTGCTTCCTGTACCACAAGGGCTCTTTTCTTCCAGATTTTGTTACGTGCTAAAATTTCCAAAGGTAAGGGGGAAACAGTGGAAGAAGCAATGAAGAGACACTGGGAGAATGTCAGCTTTTCAGCTGGCTGCTATTATAAAGAGGTATAGTTTATGCATTGGAGTTCCTCAAAGGTCACATGTAATGAATAGCCCAAAGACATAAATTAGAAACCTCAGCTAATAGAGAGACTGTTTGGTTAAGGCAGAGGTCCAGTTTTCAGGCTTGAAAAATGCTTCCGGTTTCATTTAGCATGAAAGAAATCTGAAGAGGACAGGGAAGGGCAGTTGATGATGGATAATGATACAGATACATGGAGGACAAGGCAGAAGATGTTTACATTGTAATAGGAGAATGGATTAAAAGAACAAGTTGTTTTTCTTCCTCTGTTTCTGCCAATGTAAGAGGAAGATACGGATTTTATTAGATTAAGGAGTTCTGATCTAATTTTCCTTGCTTAGAAATCAAATTCAGGAAAATAGTGCTGAAAATTGCATGAAGCATGAATATTGGAGGAAGAGTGAGTGCTGTTGTACAGGCAGGTTACTCTGTAGATGAAAATCTTGCCATAGAAGTCTCTCTGACTGCATGTACTAATACAACTGTCCCCTCTTGCGCCCTGAAGCTGTGCAATGTAGCATTGCTGATATCGGTAATTGTTGAGTGGATGTTTTCACTGGCTGTTGTCAAATAAAAGAAATACAGAAGTTAAAATGCATGTTATATATTAAAAACTTGTCCCTTGATCGCTCTGTACAGCACCTGGGAGGAGGGAAGAGGTACTTTGCTTTCAATGACTTCCTTTTCAAGGCTTAATGAATGTTGAGCTTAAACAAACCAAACAGGCAATCTGGAAAGTATTGCATTTCAGGAAGTTCTGGAAGTGTTACCAAGCCATGAGGCACTGCAGTGCTATTTAAATGCTTCTCATGGGTCTCCTGTTATAGAGATGAGTCAGTACAGGCAGAAGTTAAAATAGAAAACAAAAAAAACCCCAACAAAAGTCAAACCACCCAAAACCAACTCCCTTCGCCCCAAAACCCCAACCAAGCTGAAGATATATGGCAACATGAAGCAGCATTGTAATAAATCATTGGCTTTGAAGTAATCAAACATCTTTAAAGCCTTACAGGACTATAACCATGAGCTTGAGATTCTTTTACCATTTAAATATACAAGGAAGGGACACACACACACGGACTTACCGTAGATACTGCGAGTACAGTGGAGGAGGGGTGATCCAGCTTCTATTAGAAGTCTTTGTGAAAATATAATTGTGAAAAGAATAATAGAAATTAAAACTTACTGCACCAGAGGAACGATAACACATTTTACCAAATCTGATTTTTAAGCTGGATAAGCAGAATGTCATTGTTGCTTTGTTGCATAACATATGAGCAGCATCTTTCCATCAGACCAAATGCATCCTTTTAGAGTGCCAAGATCTGATGTAGAATCATCATTCCCAGTTGTTTTGAAGCAGGACACCCCTTCCCCACACATGCACACTCATACACCTGCTGCCTCACAAGGAAAAACTGCTTCTGCTTTGACATACCAGCCAGGATAAGGTATTCTGTATGCATATTTGTAAGGAAATGGAAAGCTCTGCTTGCTTGTATTTTCTGAACAGGTTTATCACAGCTCCAGATAGTCAGGACTACAAATGTGTTCTGTTTTTTTCCAGAGACCTCTCTGTGGGTGTGTTTGGAACATCTGTTAGAGAGTTGTGCAAGCCAGGCACAGAACGGTGTTAAGTCAATTCAGTGAAATTTAGTGAACCTCAGTTTAAGTAACACTTTACAGAGCAAGTTCAGAATCAGTTATCTTAGAGATCTGTACAAGTTCCCTTCAAGGAAGGTCTGCCTTGTCCAAAACTGTGTATTACCTCAGGAAAAAGAAGACATACAGCTTATAGCTGCAGGGGTTTCAGCTTTCTCAGTTTGCCTCCCATGATTCAAATATCTACTGAAGCAGATCCCTTACAGGGTCTTATGTGAATACATGGCTAAAAGAAGACACAGATTTCTCTGGCATTTAGAATGGTGGTATAGATGTAGGGTAATATTTCTAAAATCTGTTGTTTTAGGCCTTATAACTGTGAGACCTTATAAACCCTTCAGCAACAAGACTAGAGAACTTACCACAGCTCTAAAAGAGAGCTAATGAAAGAAAGTCAGTGTACTGCTATTAGCAAAGCTCTCTAGCCATGAGAAAATGGATCTTTTCTATTTCTGTTTTAACTTTGATAGATATAAAATTGTCTAAGAAGTGAGTATTCATAAAGCAGTCAAAGGTTTGGAAGCTGAAATGAAAAGAAAGTATTTTACAACACAAAATAATCAGGTTGTGTGGTGTGAGGTGTCCCTGCCCTGGCAGGGTCTAGAACTGGATGATCTTAAGGTCCTTTCCAACCCTAACTATTCTGTGATTCTAATTAAGAAAAAAATGGAAAGTAAGGGGTTAATGAATCTTAGCCATTCTGATTAGTGTCTCTAGTCAGTGTTTCCAGGCCTTCCACAATGCTGGAAGACAAATAAGGCACCAGGTTAGTTTTAGACTTGCACTTCTCGCTGCTGGTGCTAGTGAAGGCTTCCCCGGGCAGTAATCTTCTGCACATAAATAGCAGTATTGGGAAACATGGGACCACAAATAGAGGGTGCCCGGTCTTCTGCTGCTCCCAAATCATACTCTTACTAGTGGACCTGTACTTCACTGTGCATTCTTGCCCCTTCTCTGTCCAGCAGGTTTGATTAATCTTGCACTTATTAGATCCTACCGTTTTATCTCACAGAGTAGGATAATCCCCATCAGAATTAGCTGCTCCAGTGTCTTGCCCTAAACGATCCCCTGCAGTGTTTTATCATCATTAATTGGCAAAATGCTTTAGATCTTCCTTAGATGAAAAGGAAACTGCTTCATGGAGTCTCAATCTGTCAGTAGAAGGCCAGCCAGGGCAATCTTCTGCTCTGCATGATAAGGCCCTGAAGCATTTTTCCTGGGAGCCTGACTCCATGTAGAGAGGAGTCTTTTGAACATATTTGCCCTGGTGTTATTTTCCAGATCCTCTTTGCTCAGTAAAGTCAAGCTTATAAAATACAAGAGTATACTTTTATATAAGTAAAATAGTCAAGGGGCTGGGCATGTGGTACTTTACCAGGCGGGGGTACGCCAGCAGTGTTCATTGTGGTGCTGCCAGTACTGCCAAGCTGTATTTGCAAGCAGAGGGGCCCAGCTCTGTTTGAGCAGTAAAGCCTCTTGCCAGTACTGGCGATGGTGTGATACTGCTCATGAAGACCCCAGGGACAGCATCCTTGTATCCCAGGGAGAGGTTTCTGCTCAGTTGTTCCTTTTCCACAATTGACCCTTTTCTCTATTGTATGTCACCATTAAATCCTTTATTGTTTCTGATTTGGTTAGATACCACTTTCTGTAAATTGGTGTTGTCAAAATGGCACAAATGCAATTTTTCATCCAACAAACCCAGTTCCCCCCCCCCCCCCCCTTAGCCTTCATATTGTTCCCTGATCTTTTCTCTGCACTCTTCCCTGAATATTGGAAGTTGTGAATGCTCCATCCCTGGCAGTGTTCAAGGCCAGGCTGGATAGAGTCTTGGGCGACATGGTTTAGTGTGATGTGTCCTTGCCCGTGCCAGGGGGTTGGAACTGGATGATCTTGAGGTCCTTTCCAGCCCTAACTATTCTATGATTCTACGATGCTAATTTCTGTTGTTTGCTGTAGGCTTTAATTTCCAGTCGTGCTTCAGCGCTTGGATTTGGAAGAGTTCCTTGTTTCTTACTGCCAAACAACATCTTCATGGTTCTCTTTCAGAAAGTTTAATACAAATCAATAAAATCTGATTTGCTCCTATGAAAAACTGAATTTTTATCTTTACAAACTCGCTTTTCTTCCTGTACTCAGTGATAGTACGTTTAGGATCAGGAGTATGTGAGAGATGCCTTTATGTACAACTAATGTATGCAACTGGGCCTTGCTGAGCTATGCATTACATTTCTACATAATCTAGCCTTTCATCATAGTGTATATGAAAAACACTTGCAGATCAGGCAGCCGGTCAGAGATTTCTGGAGGAAATGCCACTAAACACCTTGAAAGAAGTAAGTTATTCCTAACTTAAAATGCACGAAAAGAAAGATGTTAGTGTCTGGAGGAAATGAAGTCTTTTAAAACCAGCACACCCAAGTAAATGAGTAGAGGGGGTTTTATTTGTGGAAACACAGAAAACCTAACCACAACCCCCAAAAATATTTTATAAGTCATTTAAAGAGGAAGAAACCCCCTTTTTTTCCCCTCTCCATATTTCCACATTTCTCTCTTTCCGTAGTGTTAGCACTTAATGAAAATGCCATTGACATATTTTCTTTACTAAAAATTACACTACAAGTCTGGTCACAAAAATATTTACTATTTGACAAAACTGATACATTTATTTTAGTTGAATTTGAACAAATTCTTTCACAGAGAAGCTCTGTCCATCTTGTGAAAGTGTTTTAAATACAGGCTCTTCCTGTAGGAAAAAGAAGTATTTTTTTCTGGTGAAGAATGAGTTCTTTTGTCTACCATAGGCCTGAACTTGAGGCAAAGCCTGACCATGAGCAGTTATATCAATCCGTGCCTGCCATAAAACTGTTCAGATTTATGGTGAAGGAACAGAAATTCAAACCATGTTGTTGTATTCAAGTTTATGGCTTAACTGGGGTGTATGTAACAGAAACAGCTCAAGTCTTGGAAGTAAAGATTCCTCAGTGATGAAGAATGAGCCTGTGGTTCAAGTACTGGGAATTACACACTGGGATTGTACTTTGGCTCTGGGAGAGACTTTCTGTGTCTTCTTGAAGAAGGTTCTCATCTGTGTTGGGCTTTAGATCATCTTCTCTTGAATGGGATAATGAGTATTCTTTGCATCCTTTCCTCTACTGAATTCAGTTATTTTCTGATCCATGCACATAATTTACTTCATCCGTGCCCAAATTCACATCTGCAGTTCACATTCACAGCCCTACTCACATCACTCTTTCTCTCATTTGAAGAGTAGTTTGGATAGAAACTACAACACTTTCATGTCATAATCACTGACATGACTAAAGATTTCATGTCTTATTTTGCTCCTTAACAAATCCATTTTGATAATGCCTGCGTGAAGAGATCTGATTGTATCCCATTATATTTCACTCCTGTTGGTTTTGATTTAATGGATACATGTCACAAACTCTTAATGAGAGCTTTTAATTATTATTTCATATGATATCATGATATCCCAGAGTTCTGTACTTCACCATGGTGGAAGACTGTGCTTGGCAGCCTTACAGAAGTTTGAGGCAGCAGTAAAGCTCTTTTCTGTGCTCTTGGAGAGCTTTTCTGAGAGGGTTTAGTAAGAAACAGCCCTAATTCCTACTTGATGCCAGGGAGGACATGAGGGCCTTTTCTGAGCTTCTTTTGCAGCACTGGAAACTTTTCTCTCTTACCCAGGTCATCTCCTTCATATGTTTGCATTAAAATAGTGAAATCATTAAAACAAAGCAGTATTTGGTGGGCTGGCAGGTCATTTCAAGTGCTTATTTAGTCACAGCCCTAAGCAGGCTCTTGAACTGAGTCTCTTAAACAGAAGCCGTGCCAGAGCATGGACTTCCAGTGTGTCTGCCCTCCAGCCAGCATCTGTGACCGCACGTAGCAGTGAGTACTTGCTGAGTGGCTGCAGTACCCTCATGGTGACTACCTAAACTGAGACCTTCCATCAGGGAAGAGATCACAGCAGCAGGAGCAGCTGTGAATTGTCGTCAGAGCACCTCAAGATAGATAAGCACCATGTTTGATTACAACGGGAATTAAAAGTCCAGCCCCAGTCATATATACTTTGCTCAATGCACAGCTGTGAGATTTTGCTTTGTAGCCAAAATGCACTTCAACTTTTTAGTTCATCTGTATATATGTATGATGCCTGGGAAGTAAAATTACATTTTGGGTGTCAATGTTTTGACTTTTCAAGTTGCTCTTCAGCATTTCCTATTCTGTTCTGAAGTATTTACAGACAGCTTTTGGACAGATCACTGCAAGTCTGGTCTGTTGAAAGAGTGGCTTATCTGTGAAAACAGAGAGAAAGGGAGTGGATGTTTTTGGGAGGGCAGTAGTAGAGGGATATATTGGAGGTATTTAGAAGCAAAAGGAAAAAACCCTAATACCTGCCTCTTTGCAAAGTCCCTTAAGCCCAAAGAAAAGCTGATAAACATGTAAAATTTCACTTGAATAAAACCCCAGGTTCAAACAGGATTGTGCCTTTCAGTGGTTTACAAAGCCTTCTATTTCTATTTTTCTTTTATGGTTCAACTTCAAGTAATTTTGCTACATATTCTTTAGAAGAACTGAATAATAGTAACTCTCCTTATATGTCAGTAATATTTAGATTCAAATAGTGCTGAATTTTCACAACTTTTAAAACCAGGGAAAATATAATTTGTTTTAATATGCAAGTGCTACAATGACATAGGATCCTTTAATGTGCATATGGAAGGCAATAGCTCTCCAGAAGAGACCTGCCATATTTCATCTGTTGCTTTAAAACACGTACGATACAGGATGAAGGATTGTGCCTTGTTCTGCTTTATGACATAGTTCTTAATGGTGAGTTCCTTTTGTCCTTCTTAGGCATAAGATACACAAAAAAGCCCAAGGGATTACTCTGAGCCCAGCTCTTTGACATCTCGGGCTGTTCTGCTGAGTATTCAGCCCTCTCTTTAGTCTACAAGTCTGACTGTCTCCAGTGGAATTTATAAACAGTTTGGTCGGAAGATTTATTCTTCCAGATCATTTCTAAGTGGATAGACATGAGCTCTAGCAATGGTACCTTGTATGGCATACAACCCTCTCCCCAAATGAATATTCATCACTGATGACTAATAAGAAATGGCATTTCATAGCCCAAAATAGCCATGCTGGAGGCAAACCGGCCCATTTAGAAAATGCAGTGCTTTCAGCTCTTTCTAGTCTTTAGACACCGATTCTTAAAAATTAATAGCTTATTTTTGTATCGGATGAGTAGTCAAAAGTATTCCTTGTTGGCATAACTCTGTTCAAAAGTATTCCTTGTTGGCATAACAGCAGAACATACTGATTCTGCTGTTGCAAAATCAGTAGTAAAATCTCCTATTGACTTCCTGCAGCTCAGAGATAGAGCAGTACTAAATGCTTGTGGAAAAAATTGTCTTGAAAATATTGTTAATGAAAACTAGATGAAAGCTGATAAGTTTGATTGCACTTCCTTTTTTTTTACAAGAACTTCATTAGCTTTGATGTGCCATAAACTCTATGAAAACAGGGGGAAACCCCCTAAAAGTTCACTGGCTTAAAGAGAAAATACATTTGTGATCTTGACTTCTCCGCTGGTTTTGTAGAATGCATTTCCAACCACAAAATCTCAGTGCAGAATTTTGGACAAGACTGACAAGTTGGAGATGACCTTAGAAGACCCCAAGCAGTAAAATGTTCTGGATGGGAGTGAACCTATGGCTGAAGTCTTGCAGCTCATAGGGGATTCTTACTGGACACCAGTGCTCATGCCAAGAGAGGACTGAAGCAGTGGGCAGCTGAAGTGTACAATGCATTACTGTAAAGTAATGCTGTTTAACACTGAAATGGCATGAAATAAAATGGTTATCAATCAGCAATATTTCACTTTAGGCCAAATCAGTATAAGGTAAAATACTTTATTCCAAGCTGCATAATGCTGCCTAAAATCAGCAAAGTTACATACACTTTTCCTATCAGGAAATAATCTGGTAGAGAATTTCGGATCTCACATCTCCCTTGTATCAGTAGTCCTACCTTATATAAAACCTGTTCTTAATGTGTTAGGATACTGAGAACTCACAGGAAAGATTTGTAACGCTTGGGAGGGAACTTTGGAATGTTTTAAAGCTCAGCCCTGTGCTTAGAAGAAGTTAAAGACATCTTAAAGAATCCTTTTCACATCACACTTCTTGTCCAGCAGCAGCTGTGTTAGAACAAAGCAGTTCACCCCAGCTGTGGTTTCCCAGCCATGCATGAGGTGACCCTGACAATCCTCAAGGCAGGCGAGGGCACATGGCACTGAAGCACATTTTCTTCCAGCAGGAGACAGATGGCACCACTCCCGGGTTTACCCTGTTTCTCCATAGGCCATTGTTTGTTAAGTAAACATAGGAAACAGGATGTGAAAGCTTAGATTCATCGGACTCCATACACATTGGAGTCTTAACCTCTGTGTGACGTGTTTTTACAAGTTTCTGAAAAGCTTCATAGTTCGCAGTGTAAGAAAAATAAAGACCAGGTAAATCCCATGAAATATGGAACTGGAAGTGGACTTTGTTTCCAATTAACATGCAGGAAGGGGAAGCAGGAGATTAAGAGTTCTGATCAGATTTCTGCTTTATCACTGGCATTAGCAGAAGCAATTAAATGGGAAAATTGTGCAAGATTCTGTTTTCAGTGCAGTCACTCTTGGTTTTATCAACCACTTGTTTAGAAAAGCTTCTTGGCCCTCAGCCCTTTCAGTATTGTTGTATAGAAGCTTAGACCTGCTTTTAATCATTAAACTATCCTTTTCTGAATTAACTTTCATGTTCTTCGTATTTATTTGTACTAACGAAACTATAGCTATTCTTTCAAGTGCTTAAGTGCTGCCTGATGGGTGGTCTTGTTCTTAAAAGACCAAAGTGTTGAGGAAAACCATCAAGTCCTGACATTAATTAGCTATTTATGGCTTCTTATTAAATGTCAGATCGACTTTTAAGTGTAGTCTGTAGAGCTTAAAAAACTACAGGTTGTGTTATAAAGTAGACCCTGATTATATAGGACTTACCTTATACTCCCTGAAATGATTTCTTTCTGTAGACCACTGGATGAAAGACTTTTAGATGGTTCTTTTGGGTCATTTTTTCAGTATTTCTACACTTACATAGGTAAAAGAAGCCAAATAATACCAGGCAGAAAACCAAATTATTGAAAAGATCATGGCCTACTGTATAGGCCTTCCATTAGAACAGAAATACTCTGTTTCAAAAGGCTATTGTTGGTAACTGATTAGATAAATTCAAGAAGTAAGCAATTTAACATCAATAGAAACATTTCTATTCAGAATATTGAACTTGAAAAAGTAAGGGTGAGATTCTGCTGCCATCAATGGCAATCCAGAATGCACTAAAGCTAGTGGAAATAGTTCAACCTCACACGTGTGCAAAATCCGTATTAAACCCGGGAACCCCATTGCAGATCATGGAATCACAGAATCAACTAGGTTGGAAAAGTCCTTTAAGATCATCAAGTCTAATCTTTATCCCAGGACTGCAAAGTCCACCACTAAGTCCATGTCACAAAGGGCCTTATCTACATGTAATACATAAACTGGAATAATTTGTAATAGTGTCTATTCACTTCTTTTGTACTCTTAGATCCTGAAGATTTAAAGGTTCCAGTGAAAGGTGACTGTGCTTTGCAATTTGTTTAAACATAAGGAAATGACAGTCTTTCTGATAAACATTCGATTCTAAGTACATATATACATAGAAATAAGTAGAATTTTTTGAACTAGTTTTTAGTTTGGTACTTAAATTGAGCAGATGCATTTGTTACGTAAATCAGAATGTGAAAAAGTTTCAGAGTAGTGGACTATGACCTGCAGGAACTGCCCTCTTTGTGAAATGACATGTGGAAAACAGGGTACAGTCCAGCTCCACAGTGGGCCTTGAGGGCTGATACAGAACTGTGACAGCTTCTATGGAAGCAGTTCATATGCCTATCTAGTTAAGATGCTCTCCTCCCCAAAACCAAAAGCAGACATTTCATTTGAAATGAGAGATGGATATGCCCCATATCCTTTCTTCTGGTAAAAAAGAGAAGGGCTAGCTCACACCTCCATGGTGTGGAGATGGAGTTCAGTTCCCTCAGTGGGGCACACAAATTCCAGGACACACAGAATCACATTGGAGACTCCAGCACAGATGTATTTTGTGCTGGTTTTCCAGTGGTTTTTGCTGGTGCCTGCCAGAATTCTTAATGCTGGCACCGAGGCATAACATAAGATCCTATTTGCATCCTTCTTCTATGAGTATTTGTACATATTTCCTGTTCCAAACCTATCTTGATTGATCTGGTTCCTCTGCTAATAATCCCTGCCCAGTTTTCTTAGCCATGGGTGAAAAGAAAACTGGATCTCACAGTCCTTTGGTTACTTGGCTGGCTCCCAGGCTTGGAACTTGTTCTGAAGATTTCGGGAGCAATCTGTTTGTTCTTCACATACGAAACTCTAGGATGCATTGTCTGGCAGCCTTCGTTGTCCAGGTCAAGCCCATACTGCCAACTACACATTTACTTAGTCCTGAGACATACAAGGACAATATGTTGGTTGTACCAAAGCATCGCCTCTTGGCTGAGCTGGGATAACTGACTTTGCATGCTTTTTGATCAATGACAAGTGCAAAGCAAACACATTAACCTGAGACTCAGTGTTTAGAGGGCTAAAAGCTGAGACACAGGTGCAGATTCTGCCAGTAGTAAATCATTAAACTGGATAGAATATTAATAAACATTTAAAAACCAAAGTGCTAACTGAAAGCAAGAAAAAGGGGCTGATTCATAAAGGTAAATAAGGTAACAAAAGCATCTCTATTTTTGAGATGGGGTTTTGCTGGGTAAAAACTGGCTGAATGGCTGGGCCCAGAGTGCATGGGGTTAAATCCAGTTCCCCAGGGCTCGGTATTGGGGCCAGTTCTGTGATCTAGATGAGTGATATCAGTGATCTGGATGAGGGGATCAAGTGCACCCTCAGTAAGTTTGCAGATGATACCAGGTAGGGTGGGAGTGTTGATCTGCTTGAGGGACAGGCTGGATGGATGAGCCCAATTCTTTGTGCCTAGTAGTTTTCTCATCAGAGGACTCAAAGGGAATCTCATTTTAAATGCAGGTTTGTCTGACCCCCCACCCCCCAAAAAAAAAAAAAAAAACCAAAATACCCAAACTAAACTTCCAGATGTACAAAAGTTTGGTTTTCCATTGTGACAGGGTTGGGTTTGCCAAATTTTGATATGGTACTTTTGAAATAGTGTTTTGCAACTTGGAATGTAATTATTGAAGTGTAAAAAAGAAATGTGGATGGAGAAATGTGGTTAACTAAGTTAGGCTGGAGAGTGGGAAAACATACTGTCTTTATGCAGTTATTTTGATTAAACTTGAATCTACTAAATCCTTCTTAAATAACCACTAAAATAAAACGCAAGTTTTGCTGCCATAATCATGTTTTTATCCCATCCTTTACCCTATGCCTCCTCTCTTTGTTGATCTGTATTGTAAGATTTTGAGGGCTAGCTCCTCTGTAGGGTTTGTCCAGTGCCTTGCATTATCAGCCTTTAATTCTGACTTGTTGCTTGGGCATCATTTTGATGCACAGGATTAATAATGTGTGGTTAAGGAGGGTGTCTCTTGAGCACATTTTGCTATATTCAGATTTGTTGTAATTCTGTTTAGGTTCTCATATATGCCCTGCATTACCTGTAGCTTAACATTAATAAAGGGATGGATTCTACTTCATGTTCTTCAAGTTAACCTGGTAACATGACTTTTTCAGGCATCATCAGTATCATATAAACTGAGTTTCTTGCAGCAAGCAGCTATACCATAGTTAACTTCATTTTCCATTCAACTGTGCTAGCAAAAGCATGGCAAGTGCCATCAGCTCCTGGTATTTCTTGTGGACACATTGTGAAAGTCTAAATTCCAATTTCATCTTCAGGGGAAAAATGTGCATAGCAAAAGTCAAGGTACGCTGTCTATGGCTGGTGCTGAATGCAGCTCTGCATAGCTGGTATGTTACTGAATGGTCAGGGAGGAGTTCTGGATATTGCCATTCATAAGCTATATAACCTGTGGGGACTTAGTTTCTTTTCTCCTTACCATATAGAAGAATAAAGCCTCTTTTAGCTATTCCCTATGACCACAGCCCCTTGACTTCCGTTCAAGCCATAGGATGCTATATTTTTCCATCTTTAACTTCTGTATGGTAAAGTAGGGGAGTTATGTGTTCTTGCCTGCTCCCTGTTTGCTTCTATCTAATTTCCAGATCTAATCCCACCTTAGACTGCAGGGAATGCCCAGAAGGACGTTCAGGTCTACCCTTCAGTGGCAGAGCTTAACGATCTTATTCTTCCTGCCAGAAAATCCCATGCAGCTTTCACTTAGAATAGAAAAGGTTTATGGCTTCACTTAGAAAAAATAATACCTAAATGTGAGGAGAAAGGCAAGAACAAAACACTGATGTGAGTACTTTAACCCTCACTGCTTCTTGTTTTGCTGAGGACATTAAAAACTGTTTACAGTTTCTTGCAGATTAAGAACAGATGCTTTAAAGTGTCAGGGCCTGTCCTGGTCTTAACCCCCCCCCCCCCTCCCCCAAGTTATTTAAAAGCCAACAATGGTTTTTCACAGCTTGATGGCCATTGTTCTTATACACTGTGTTTTTATTATAGAACATACTCTTTACTTGCTTCCTTTAAGATTTGACTTTACAAAGCATTTACACAGATGAACACAAGTATGTCATTGATTATTAAAACGTTCTATGGTTAACATTCAGGCCTTTGGTTTTGTGTCCTAAAAAGGCAAAAGTGACAGCCTTAGTTATGCCTGAAGAATCCAACACAGTAATCACACTGGTTCTTTCATTGGGCTCCAAGGTATTCTTGCAAAAGTGCATCATTCTGTTGTGAATTGTTATAATCTTGTGTATTTTTTCCTCTCTGCAATCATTGCCATGTTTCACCACACGAATCTTTTATAACTTGTTTTTTGCTCATTCTGGTTCTGGGAGCAAGGAGAGGAATCTCCTTGGTGGTACTGCATGTGTGTGGTCCAGAACATGAGCCATACATCTTAGCTCTTTGGAAAGAACAAAAGGCCTGCAAGTAGATTTTGTTGATGATAGTATTGCAGTATAGATCCAGTACATCCATGCGTCTGCTGCATCCGATTCTCCCTTTGGCCTGATGGGAACTGCATTTCAGCAGAAGACCAGATGATGTGGTCATTTTTATAAACCACAAGGTCTCACATTTTGTGTAGGTGCATCTTAAGTGTTGGCAGATGGGTACTTCAGGCCTCTGCTCTCTGCTCTATTTCCTTCGCACTGGAATGGATTTAACGTCAGCTGAAGACACAGCAGGAGAGGGCTTACTGTGAAGTGTGTTAAAGTTCAGGCAACAGCCAAAATTGCTATCATGCGGGTTCCAAAATAACCTTTATTATTGCACAGATACGGTGGTGGCTTTCCACTGGTGGCCAAATGCCCCCCTTGCTTCTCCAGCACTAACTGCAAGTCCCTAAGGACAAAAAGGAAAGGAAGGAAAGAAAATTACAGAGGTTACTTTCTCTTCCTTTGAGTTGTTCTCTTCCTGCACCCTTTGGGTGCTTTTACCATTCCTCTGGGGTGCTGTATCATAGTTGCCCCCAAATTATCATGGATTGTTCAATCCTACTGTATTTACATACATTCTGTGCTGATGTGCCAAAAATCTCTTCTCTGATTTGAAAGCCGCCAAGAGAAAATTGCACAGTGAATGTTAAAGGCTATTTAGAACAGCTGTAGGAAAGGAACCAAGATGAAAATACCAGCAGTAATATATTACTTACCCAGTGGGGAAAAATGTAAGTGTGGCATGCTCTAATAGGAGTATATTTTGTAACAGGACATTCACCCTCTGCTTTTTGGTTCAGTGGTTTGGAGTGTGGGTTAGGTGGAATGCTCAGCCAAATTACCCCATAAACAATAATGAATGATGCCCAGTCTCTCCTGTGATGACTCTGCTAATGAATGTTCATAGTCTGACTGCATGTCTCATGCTTGTATTTTATGCAGAACAAAACTCTGTCCTTTTATGTGGGAGAACTGGATTATGTTACCTTTACAAAGACAAGGATGAGAGGGAATGCTTCATATATCCCATTTTTCTAGTACTCCCTGAAAGAGCATTTAGTACAACCTTCAGTAGGAAATAGTGTGACTGAGCTCCTCTCTGTAGGTCAGCTTCTGCCTCCAAGCAGAAATAGCTGAGCCATGCTTCTGGCAGATGTTGATCTGATGTGTTTCTACAGGCTTCTGGTTTCTACCTTATTCCCTGACAATCTAGTCCAGTCCAGGGTATCTTTATCAATAGAGAATTTATCCTAACAACTGACACTAATTTACATTGCTCGTGCTTAATCACGTTTATTCCTTGTCACTCACTGGGGACATGGAAAATGTCCTCCTTTGTCAGAAGCTGTGTATGTGCTTAGAAATGCTTGTGCCCCCTCCCCTAAACTGTAAATGCACACATCACAGAAAATAGCAGAAGCTACACTGAAGGTGTGTAGCCATGTGAACTAGATTGCTCTTTGCACTGCTGAACTGGACACTAGCTAGCATCCTCTTCTCATGTGTTCACAGAAGCTTTGGCTCATGATGTTTACACACACTAATGATAGGAGCACTGAGGACTTAAGGAATCAGAAACTAGCAAAAAGATGAAACTACTTCCCCTTGTCTTCTCTCCTCTGCACTTGGGCCACACAGGTCTAAAAACTACACTCAGATCCATAGGGATGCATCTTAAAGAATAACTAATAACTTGCGAGAATAACTAATTCTTAGTTTTATAGAGTATTTTTTTCATTTGGAATTGTAAAGTGCTGTAAAAGCCCTGATAAATTCAACTTAACTGTATTTCCTATGTGAAATACAGTTATGTTTCCTATGTGAAACTGTATTTCCTATGTGAAATAAAGTTAAGTTCACTTTTAAGTTCCTTCACAAAACACGAAACGAGACTAGACGGGTTCAACACAAAATGAGGGATGACTAAAACTAGACATCAAGTGGTCCAGTTTTCAGAAGGTCTAAGCCCTCCTTAGTGATACGTGTTTTACAAGTATCTACTTATGGCCACTAATAAAGCTGAATTGGCCAACTATTGAAAAGGAAACCAATTACTTAAATACTTTCTTCTCACCTTCTGCAATTAATCTTTTTGGTTACTAGAATTATTTTGCTACTTTTCAAACACATTTCCAGAAGATACTGTAAGAAGTGATGCAGCAAGGCTATTTGCTGCAGACTTAGTGGCTTTATTACCTTCTTGAAGTCTTTTTACTTTGTGTAAATACAGGCATGCAGGAAAAACATAGTCTGTATTAACCATCGGAATGAACATAAGTCTTAGGTGGTTGACCCCAATCTATCTTTGATGACAAGTGAACAAAGAAATACAAACTCACTTCCATATGTTGCTCACTATTTGCACTCAAGCAGATATCTAAACATTCTGAGAATCTGGTCATTCAGCATTGCAGGGAAACTTCAATGAGCTTTGGGGGCACAAGGGATGCAGGATGTGACCCCCTAATGTGAAGCTTGCCAGGCTTAAATTAGATGCATTGAGGAATTTGTAGGGACACTTGCAACTATATTTCTTCTCGGATCCCAGTGGCATTCAACAAAATTAGTCCCTGTGTCTTAGACCAGCTGGGGAAAAAACCTTCAAATCTTTCAAAACCGTTATTATTTGTTTCAGAGCTAGACACAGGCATGCTGCAAAAACTTCGTTTCTCTGTAATTGATGTTTTTTAATCAGTCTTTTTACCCTTACCGTTTAAAGGCAACCACATATGCTGACAAAGGTAGGAGGTAAAACTTTGACAGAGCCCTGCTGTGTGAGGACACGTGATTACATTTTAAATTAAATGCTTAATAAAAGGAGGTAATTTTCTTTGGAATTTTTACAGTTCTGACTTGGGACATTTTTTAGTTCCACTTTTTAACTTCTTAGTTTTGGAGAGACTTTTAATTTTCATTGACTTCCTCACTGGGTACTGAAAACATCAAACCCAATAGACAGTGTTTGCTTCTGCTATAAACCCCCCATACTCTGAGAGCCATCCCCAAGATGTATGTATTAAAATATAGCTTTTTTTTTTAAAAAAAAAAAAAAAAGGAGATTTTTGAGCATGGCAGGCTGGGGTTTTTATTTGGAATTCAGGCAGATTCAGGAGTAGGCCAGGATACGCTGCAGGAGATTGAAAACTCCTTCTTGACACAGGCTGCTTGGTTATTCGTATACTGTGAACATGAGCAAAAAGCCTAAACTTTTGTGTGTTTCATAGTGTCCAGGTCAAGGAAATAATCATAGAATCATAGAATAGTTTGGGTTGGAAAGGACCTTAAGATCATCCAGTTCCAACCGCCTGCCATGGGCAGGGATGCCTCACACTAAACCATGCCACTCAAGGCTCTGTCCAACCTGGCCTTGAACACCGCCAGCGATGGAGGTGAATTAATGAATTTGAATATGAATTGCAATAGTTGGAATAGTTGGGAAAAAAAAGTAACTAAACAAATGTTGGCATTGCTGTTAGATTGCAGAAGAATTGTGACTTTCAGAGGTGCAGGCTGCAGCCTCCACAGTTGATCAGACCCCTTTGTTTGTGGCTTTTCAGCTGTCCACGTTGAGGAGCCTGCCTGCTTTGTGAAAGGGACACACAAATGCACACACAAATTAAATCGCTCACACTGGAACCAACGTAAAGAATAGTATTACTCACATGTGTAAGTGCTTGGAGCTTGGGGCCTGCAGTGTAATGTGTATACTTGGTCCATTAAAAGCTACTTTGTTTTCCTTTGAAATCTCACTTTTCTCCCTTTCCTCCTCTTGTGTATTTATTCTCATACATTTGTAAGACTTCATTAGCGGTGCTGCTCTGGACCTGCATATCTTGCCACCTGTAACAACCCCTGGGACTCCATCAAAGCTAAAGTTCTTTGTTCAGAACCAGCTCATTTTTTCTTTCAAAATAACAGGATAAACATATCAAACACAGCTTTGCTTTTTTCCTTTGGAGAAAGCAAGGACATGTCTTTGGAATGGGTGTTTTTGATCATACGCTGAGGAGAAAGAGTGGCTTTGATGATCTGTTTAGGAGTGAGGAGACAGCCTGGAAAGGGGAAAGTTTACTGGGTACTTGGAGGGAGCAGCATGTATAAACTGTCCCCAGTTCTGCAGTGCCGCTATTTGAATGTGTTGGTTTGGTATTTTGGGGGGCTTTGGGGGTTTGTTTTACTTTGTTTTTTTCAGAAGGCAGCCTAAAGAGCCAGGTTTGCCTGGGGAGAGCAAGCCCAAGTCACCTGCCTGCTCCTGGAATGCCAAAAGCACCAGAAAGCTGGGGCAGAGGGGCTGGGGAGCAGTTCAAACACTGGAACGCAGCACAAATGAAAACATGACTGCAGCTGAGGACCATTTCCTGGTATTTCACTGCTGGTTTTTAGCGGGTCTGGAAAATATTAAATTGGCACCAGAGGGCATTTGGAAAAAAAGACTCTGGAATTCTGCAGACATTGGCTGTGTGTTTTTCTTGGAAATCCAGCGCGGTTATGTAACGTTTTTGGGCTTTTGAAACTTTCCTTTCTTTTCAAGGTACCACCAAAGCTTTTGGCTAATGTTTTCATCATTATCACAAAGTAAGTTTTAAGTCTGCATCCTTACTTCTCATGAATAGCTAAGCTCTTTGGAGAACAAACACAAAACCTGAACTATTCTCATTCACATCTGCATTTATGCACGGGTTTGCCTTTCCGCTGTGTGAGTCCGACAGCAAAGCAGCTTTCGACAAAAGACGATGCTTTTCAGCTTATTTACTTTCAGGGTGAGGCTTTATTTGGGGTGGGAGAGTTAAGGACATAACTATACAGGGAGCAGTTTAAATGGTTTAGCATAACCCCCTTTTCTTTCTAATCTTTCCAGGCACATACACTGGGATTATAGCACACATGTCTTTCCATTATGTTTCCCAGACATAGTGAAGTTGTAAAGTCTGCCACATCTGTCTGTCCTTTCTCGACCTCCCACATTTTTGGCTTGGGGTGAAAGAGCAGTGTTTCCCCCATAATGGATGGCAGAGCAGGAAAGGGGGTGTTCCTGCAGCTCTGAGTAGCAGAGCACGATAAATGACATCTTTTCTGAAAGCTTTCAAACAGTGGTCCCTGTAGGGGAAAGGTTCTTTTGGTTAGGTTTTATTTTTGGGGTATCAAAAGGAGAGATTAATGGAAGTAGTGCATAGAGATAAGAGAATGGGCAGGGTGTTTCTTTTTGACATATGAAGGTTGTTCAGTTCTTTCTTCAAAACAATCCACAGGAATGGGTTTATGTGTGTACGCTGGTCTCAGGGAGGTTACAGGTCTTGGGTAAGTGCTGGGTCATGGAGTTCAGTTCACAGTTCTAAATGGGAATTATGTTCACACAGGTTTTTTCTAAACAAAGCTTAGAACAACTTTTAAAAGTGTCTCAATAATAATGTTACTTATTAGAGGAACAGAGTAATTAGAGGAATTTTGACAACATAAGGAGGTTCTGCTTGTCTTGGGGAACTTTTCATTTCTGTCTCCAATATCCAGTTCTCACATAGGCACGTTAAAATGAGATTTTATTACACCTCCCTCATACACATGTTGTAGTCAAATCTGGAATCTGATTAGGATATCAGTTAGGATATCTGATTAGAATATCTGGAACCTGATTAGGTGAAGGTATTAGCCCCACCATGGCAAAGCTCTTATTGCTTATTGGCATAAAATGCTGCTGGTACCAGAGCTAACCAGTGTAATGTGTAGCGACTTTTGCTGAGATAAAGCCATGGACCCTGATGGGAAGCACCCACAAGTGCTGAGGGAGCTGGCAGATGTCATTGCAAGGCCACTCTCAGTAATCTTTGCTCAGTCATGGTGGCTGTGAGAAGGGCTAAAGATTGGAGGAAAGAAAATGTCATTTCTGTCTTCAAGACAGGCAAGAAGAAGGAGCCAGAGAACTAGAAGCTGGTCACCCTCATCTGAATCCCTAGGATGGTGATGGAGCAGCTCATCCTGGAAGCCATTACCAGGCACATGAAGGACAAGAAACTTCTCAGGAGTAGTCAGCATGGCTTCACCAAGAGGAAGTCATGCTTGACCAACCTGGCAACGAACTGATGTGTATGGTAGGGGAGGGAGAAGAGTGGTTAGTGTCTACTGGGCCTTCAGTGAGGCCTCTGACACCATCTTCCATAACAGCCTCAGCTCCTCAAGCTGTTCCTGTAGGAGCTGGATGAGTAGGCATGAGGTAGATTGAAAACTGCCTGAATAGTCGGGCCCCAAGTTTGGTGATTGGTGACACGAAGGCTAGTTGGAGGCTGTAAAGTAGTGCTGGACCTCAGAAGTCCACCACTGATCCAGTCCTGTTTAACATATTTGTCAGTGGTTTGCACGATGGGGCAGCACGTTTGCCAGTGACACAAAGCTGGAAGGAGAGGCTCACAGGCCACCTTGACTAGCTGGAGAAATGGGCTGATAGAAGCCTCAGGAAGTTCAACAAGGAGTAGTGCAAAGTCCTGCAGCTGGTGAGAAACAGCCCCACACATCAGTATATGCTGGGGCAACAAGGTGAAAAGCAGCTTTGCAGAATAGGACCTGGGGGTTCTGCTGGATGCCAAGTTAGACATGAACCAGCAATGTGCATTTGTGGCAAATGCGGCTATCAGTATCCTGGTCTGCACTAGGCAAAGTATTGCCAGCAGCCTGAGGGAGCTGATCCTTCCCCTCTACCCAGCACTGGTGAGTCTACACCTGGAGTGCTGGGTCCAGTTCTGGGCTCCCCAGTATAAGAGAGACATGGGCATACTGGAGAGAGTCCAGTGAGGTGCCATGAAGATGGTGAAAGGACTGGAGCATGTCTCCTATGAGGAAAGGCTGAGAGAGCCAAGACTGTTCAGCCTGGAGAACGCTCAGGGGGATCTCACCAGTGTCTGCAAATACCTGAAGGGAGGGTGCAAAGAAGAGGGAGCCAGGCTCTTTCCAGTGATGCCCAGTAACAGGACCAGAGGCAATGAGCACAACTGAAACACGGGAGGTTCCCTCTGAGCATAAGGAAACCCTATTTATTGTGAGGGTGACCAAGCACTGGCACAGGTTCCCTGGGGAGGCTGTGGAGTCTGCACCCTTGGAGAGACTCAAAAGCTGTCTGGACATGGTCCTGGGAAACTGGTTCTAGGTGGCTATGGTTGATCAAGGAGGTTGGACCAGATGACCTCCAGAGGTTCTTTCCAATCTCAATCATTCTGTGATAAGTTAATATTTAATGATTATTATACTGAGTCTGGAATTCACTTTGGAAATATTAGACCTGATAAACCTATTCTCCCCCTCCCCCCCCAATTCTGTATACTTATGTTGCTTCTCAGGAATAAAACCACAGTGTTTTGGAAAAACTATTATCAGCAGTGCTGTTCTAGTTACCAGACTTCAGGCTTATGACTGACACCAGTGCATCACTCTGTCATTCCACTGGTGTCACCGGGTGTAGGTACTGCCCTGCGTAGCTGAGGTACCATTTCACCTCCTCCAAAAGAGAGTACTTGTTTTCTTCAGTCTTTAGAACCGGGTGCTCCCTCTAACCTCCTTACCGAAAACCAGCAATGTTTGTGCAGACTAGGAAAAATGTGAAGTGATACAGAAGAGCACATTCCTTCTCATTTTTCCTTGGCTCTCGGACTGTGCCATTTAAAAGCACTCTGCATAAAATGCAGTGTGTTACTGCTCTCCCAAAACAGTTGATGGAGCTCTGTTCAAAACTGGTGTAGGTTGATTTATCCTATTTCATACTTTTTTTTTTTTTTTTTTGGCAGCCCAAGCAGAATGAGCTGGCTGCCCATTTTTCTTCTAAAAACATCATTTTTGTTATGTCCAGATAATCTGAATAATAAGAAACAGCCAGTTAACACATGCTGCTAAGGCTAATGGGAGTCTTTTTGGCACTCATACGTTGGAATAACAAAACTGGTCAGTACAGAGGGAAGCAAAGTGTTTGAAGACCAGAAGGCTGAGAATTGCACAACCCTGACAATATGTGCAGCATTTAGAAGCTCCTCCTGTTCCCACTGCAACAATGCTAAAAATTCCCTGAGCTTTTGAAAGAATTTCTAATAACTTCTGTGCAATCCATTTTTTACCTCTGTAGATGTTCCAACACAGAAGCGGGGTCATGAAATGAATACAACTTCTGTGCTGCTCAGTAAAAATAATGGTACCACAAGGAAAATGTTCCTTTTGCCTGACTAATCCCTCTCCCACCAAATAACTGGCTATAATTTCATTAATGACTTCAGACTGCTGCATTTCCTGGAGAGCTAATGGCAGACTTGATGTTAAGACAGCTTTGCCTTGGGCTGTGGTCATTATCCTCTAGGAAGTGATCTATGTCTTAGCCACAGTTAGTTAATTTGAACTTATTACACATCTGTGCATTTGTTATTACTTCTTGCCCCACACTTCTTGGTCTTCCCCAACCTCTGTTTTGGTATCAGCAAGGCTGAAGCCCACCTTTTCTAAGTGCTGACAATGGTGGAGGTAATAGGAGCAGGGCTCAGTAGTTAAGGAGAGTCTTTCTTCTGTTCCTGTTTACTTAAATAATGATGGATCAATAATGCTTGACAGCCTCTCCAGTAAATACAGACACGTTTGTTAGTTTCTTTTAAAGGACACCCTTTGCATTGCAAATATTGCACTGGATTGGGTTTGGGGGAATAAGTTCTCTGAATTACCCATGAATGGAATTTGAGAGCATTTGACACGTCAAGGATAGAGTCACCACCTTGTGGAACCCATAGATAAAAAGCCCTGTTTTTGCATACAGGTGCCAGAGTCAAGGACTAATCCAGAGGGGAACTTGTCATTTGAGTGCCAAAATGCTCTTGGTTACCTCTGTTAAAGAAAGTTGTAATGAAGTTCCATGGTCTCTTTTGCAAGTTACTTCAAAAGCTGCCCAGTTGCATTTGAAGAGTCTATATGCAAGGGGAAGTGATAGCTTTAACCAAAAAACCATGGGTCACCTGCCAGCAGCATGACTTTCCCCCTTCTAATTCTTGATTCTACTTTAGTGTTGAGAAAACAAATACTGGTGTTGTTTGGGTTTGGGTGCTTTAATACTAGAACAAGCAGCAGAGAATGAAACATTGGCTTGATTAGTTCAGCTTTGCAAACCTTTAACACATACCAAGCCATATTTAGAAGATGACAGTAGTTAAAAGCAGCATCAAACCACTGGAGCAATGTAAGTGATCATTCCAGTGAGGTCGAACAATGAAAAGGCCTTCAGAAAGGCTGACATTTCCACATTTATGCCATTTCATTCCTTTCTTCAGAGAGATTTCAAACCTGCCAATGACCATTCCTATACTGTCAAAGTAACAATGGTACAAACAAGCTGGAATAGTGTTAAAACCAGTTTAATTCCTTTTCCTTTTTAGCTGTATAAAAGTCATTGTTTTGACCTAAGTCATAGCATGCTGGGTATTATCACAACAATAGCATTCAGAAATTGTTTTTCACCTCTTCTGTTACTTGAGGAAAACTAAACCCCATTGACCCACTGCCTCCAGTTTTAAGATGGTGGAACACTGCAATTCAGATGTTTGGAAATGGGTACTACACTCTCTCTGCTGTTCAGTTACAGCCATCTTTTACAGCATGGCAGTCAATTAAATGTGTCTTGAATTCCTCAGGACGAGTCAGGGTCTGGGAAACACTGATTTATTCCATGTCCATTTTAGCAGAGGAGGAAACTTGGAAACCCAAACAAAAGAGAACTGAAGTTTTTTGCCCATGATCTCTTCATTATATAGTAGCAAGAGTTACCCAGCGTTAGACCCTTAGGTTGTGGTGGGAGCTACAGATTCTCAGCGCTGTTTTGTAAAGCAGCTGTACCTTCCGTAGAGATGGAGACTGAAGAATTAAACCAGGCAAAATCACAGCACACTTCTGCAGACTTGAATTGCATGGAATAGCAAATGTCTTTGGCAGAAAGGGAAGCAGAGTCCCCATCTCTAAGGTTACAGTGCTGTGCTTTCATTATATGGTTATCCTTCCTCCCCTTAGCACTATGTATCCTTTTGCAGGCAGGGAAAATAAATTGTTACAAACTAAAGGGGATGAATTCATGGACACATGCAGGCAGATTACACAAAGAGAAATTCCTGTAGGTTCCCTCGTTCTGAAACTGTTTTCAAAGTCATTCTCGGTGTCAACTTTAAATACCTGTTTTTCCCTCTCAAGTTACTCGGGTACTATCGGCTTACTTCAGCGACAGGTCGCTGGAAAGCTCGCTTTCTTTCTGCACAAAAGCAGCGAAGACTGTTTGCGAGTTCCTAATTTCGCCGTTACTGTATCCGCACCGCTCAGTGATCCAAAAACCCTCCCACCAGGATAAGGGAAGGCTGTATTTCCCCAGCTGGAACACTGAGTTTTCGGCACCGGCTCTCTGATTTGTCGTCCGGGCTCCGGAGGGGGCACGGTGTGGTCAGCTCGGGAGCACGGTAACAAAAGGCGAAAGCGGAGCGGGAAGGAGCTGGGAGAACGGGAGCGCTGGTGGCAGCCGGGGGGGGCTCATGAGCTCTGGCGGCGGGTGAGCCCCGGGGAGCCCATGGGCGGCCGGGCGAGCCTGGCGAGCCGCGGCACCGAGATCCGGTCCCGGCCCCGGCCCCGCCGCCGCTCGGCACAAGGAGGAGCCGAGACCATGATCCAGGTACGCGGGATGCGCTGCCCCGGCCCCGGCGCGGAGAGGGGAGGCGGGGCGGGCGTCGGCTGCCTCCGAATAGGCGCCTAAATCGCTTGGTTTGGGGGTAGCTGTGGAAATGGAGTGGCCAAAAATAGGGATAAGTTGATAATCCTGCAGTACCCGTTAACTTTTCACACGAAGGAAAGTTTGGGGTCAACTTACTGTTTTAAACCCATTCGGACCCAGTGATGGGTTCCCTTTGAGTTCATGATGGTGGATGGCTATGAAAGGTTTTGGTTAGCTTATGGTTTTAAACCCATTTGGTCTCAGTGATTTGGTCTGGCTTTGAGTTTATGGCTGTGGACAAAACCAGAGGAACTGCCAAAATAGCAGCCTCTCAGCAGAGCTGCAAACAGGAGGTACCAGAAACCTTTCCAGAGCATTGTCAGTCTCTCAGCTCCATGCAACTCATTCCAGAGGCTCATTCAAGCATCTCTGTTTCTGGTTTGCTAAGCAAACCTCTGGACCTTTGAAGTTTCATGCACTTCCTTCTGTGTTACCTCTAAAAGTTTGGTTCAACACTGGATTAAATTCATTTTAAGCATATGTGTAAATGTTTTTGCTGACTCGGGTTCAGCACACTCTAGCAGTCTCCCTCTCCTTTTGCATACTTAACCGAGCAAATGCTTTCATTTCCAATCCTTTCTGAACACATACCAGTTCTGATGAAACCTTTAGGGATTAGTTTCCCAGAAGTTCATATAGAATATACCACACAAGTGGTAAACACGCACTAAATAATCTGTACTGCTTTCAAGCTCTCCTTGAGCATCTCATTGGCATTCTATCTGTGGAACGATCTCCATCACTCTTATGTCTAACATTTCAAACCAAAAAGCTGCCAAGGAAATAGCAGAGTGTATATGGTGGTGCCAGAATTGCTTTCTTCTGAGGTGTAAGATGGCCAGCTCTCAGTTGTAGACAAGTGGCTCATTTAAAGGGCTGAAATATTTTGCCTTCTCTCAGAATTAAAAGAAGGAGCTTTATTCCATTTGAAAGCATATACAATGATCTCCAGTGATCTCTTGCCAAAGAAACATTAGCCTGTGACCTTATGCACCGTATTAAACCTGAAAATCATAATGTTACACTGGAAAGAAAAATGACTGTAGCAAACTCCTTCCCCCGATTCCCCCCCCGCATTGGTAAGTATGAGTTTTCTACTAATGCTTAGATCAAGGACCAGGACTCTGATTTTGGACTGTTAATGGGGCATGTTTTACTAGAGGAAAGATTACTAACTAGTTATTGCACACTGACTCAGTTGGCACCTGATAACCCCAATTTTACTGGATGCTCTTGAAACACAGTAAGAACACATTCTAAGAGCCATGCTTGTTCTCTTTTTCATGCTAGTTGTTATATTACAAGGACTTAGTTAGGATGGGTAACCCTATTGCTCCAAAACAGCATCCCACTGCTGTGTTACCTGTTCCCCGTGGCAGCTTGGCCCCACCACACTTTGGTTCCTGCTGTTCTTTGGGGCTGCTAATTTAGAGTCTGCTGCTCAGAAGGCTCTCCAGCTAACTGCTGTTGCTGATATTGCTTAGAAATAACTCCTTTTAAGCTAGATTTTACAACCATGTTTCTTCCTGATTCTTCCTTTCCTTGTTAAGATATCCTGAAGGGTCAAGAAAACCTGAGCATTAAACCCAGGGGCAAGAGAACAAACTAAATGATGTTAACCTCCTCTCCCTGTGACACTGGGAGAGACTAGCAACAAGCAACATGATAAAGACATCTGGTGGTTTCCTTAGCAGCAGTCCATATTGATTTAGCAGGGACTGCTGTGGCTAAGCAGAGCTTCACCACCCTCAAACCAAGTTCCATGAAATGGATTGTTTGCATTCTTCTGTTGTTATATATTAGTATAAATCAAGAGTTTCTTCTCTGAAACCCATTGCATTTAATCAGTTTTAAATTAGTATGAGTGGTGGGGGAAGCTGGGCCAGTAATTCTCAAAATATTGGTTATAAAATGAGTTTGAATGGCGGGGTAGTCTACAAAAGCTGGCATAGGCTCCAATTTATGCTGCTATTAGGGAACAAAAAACATGTGGGCAGGATGTATTAACATCAGTGCCTTTATTTTACATCTGGAACATGAAAAAGGAGGCAACTGGCAACAGCTTTAAATATGAGCTTTCTCTATTGTTGAATTTCTATTGATCTTTCTCCTCCAGCAGGAAGATACACAATTATACAATACGCCATCTGAATTGCTACCACTGGGGGGTTGAAATAGTTGTAATATTAGACATTCTGCCTCAGAATATGCCAAAAGGTCTTAATACAAAGTTGAGGGTAAAATAACATAAATGTGACCCTAGGAAGGTGTTATAAAGAGTGGGGGGATTTGTTTGTTTTGCATTTTCAAGGGAGCGGTATATTTTTCTAGTCAGGTTACACTAGACAAGTAAGTACTTTTCTCTTAGAATCAATGGAATTAGGCTAACTTAAAATTGGCACATAGTTGACATTTTGGTTTTTGGTTAGGCCTAGTCCTTGGGTGGTTTATCAGCTTTCCGTGAGGAGCTGCTGTGGCAGTGACTACTGAATTCCCTGTTCAACGTAGACTGGAGTCAGGACTGAATGCAAGCACCAGCTTTGGCTCAGTTGCTGTAGGTGAACCTTCCTGAGCAGATCCCAGTGTTGCCTGAAAACCCATTGTCTGAATCTTTACTTTTTACTTACTTCTTTAAATTTTCTTTTTCTCTGTGTATAATATTGTAAGGGAGAAGGAAAAAGCATTTATACCAGTCCTGCTGCCTTACATCAGCAAGAGCCAATAGTGGAAACTGAAGTGCAAAGTTGAGTAAATCAAGTAACTTTTTCAGACTTGCTCAGGGAATACGTAACAGACTTCACTGAAATGCTTTTCCACTGAAACATATTACTTTTGGAGTAATGAGTTGTCACTTGTGCAAAGGAAGGAAAAGGGACAGTTCAATGGATCTCTGTACTGTCTTCTCCATACAGTAGGCTTCTGTGTTATATCTTGGTATCTCTGACTGGGTGAATGTGCAAATGTGAGGATGCTATGCTACATCAGAGGGTAATCACCAGTATTACTCAGTCCATAATCTCCCTGCAGGAATATTCTGGCTTCTGCTACTGATGATTTATTTGTACAGATGGAAAGAGTTGGAAGCAAAATATTTCTTCCAGGAAGAAAGATTTTAAAGGGGGTTTGGATTGAATACTAAGCAAATAGTAGCATTGGCCCAAAATACCCACAAGTTCAGAAGTCTTTCGCATCATTTCCATGTATTGTATTATAAAACAGAGAAGTCAGAATAAAACAGCAAGAATCTTTAATAATTTAATATATTTTTTTGCCAGTGCAGGCCAAGGTGATGGCAACCATAGAAGACTCAGGTTGGAGCATTGATAGTCAAACTGTGTGCAAGAAGCTGATGAACGCTCCATCCCTGGCAGTGTTCAAGGCCAGGTTGGACAGAGCCTTGGGCAGCATCGTCTAGTGTAAGGCATCCCTGCCCATGGCAGGAGGTTGGAACTGGATGATCTTAAGGTCCTTTCCAACCCAAATCATTCTATGATTCTATATGATTCTATGAATCCTGTAGGCCAATCACCCTTTTGTTAACAAATGTGTCCTTTCATCTAACAAATACATTCTGGGTGAAAGCCGCATGATGTTTATTACTGTGTGTAGATGGGAAATCCTTTGACTATGCATCTTGTTCCCATTCCATTACTATTACTTAACCAATCAGGTTAATTTCTGTAATGATAGCTGTGTTGCTAAGGTTATTAAGTACATGAGAATCTTGGGGAAGCCAGTTTACTAAAGACTGCACAGTGTGCAACTGGAGTTCTTTTTAAGGTCTTCAGTACAATGTCTGGTTCCTTCAGTGCAAGGTGTCATGTTTTTAATAACCAAGGAAAGGAAAAAGCCTTTCAAAAACCTCATGCAATTGTAGCTACTGTGTCAGTTAGGTTTCCACGGGGTCTCAGACTGGTGAAGCACACTGGGGCATAATGGCTGTTACTGGAAAGGATTACATTTTCACCTCAGTATCCTGCCTTCTGTCTGACAGCTGTGACACGTCCTGTGGAAAACAGGCTGGATTAAAGTGGTTTTCAGCAAGAGGGAAACAAAGACATTTTTTTTCTCTGAAAGATAAAAGCAGCTTCAAATTCTAACAAAAATAATTCCTGAGAGGAACTGGGAAGCAAGGAAGGATTTTAAACTCTTTTTTCCTTCCAAAAGAATATTAAGGGTATAGGAGGAATGTGAAAGGCTCCCGAATGGCTCAGTTACAGCCCTCAAGTGATGTCCGGAAAGATGAACAACTTTCCCATGAAACTTAAAATAGAAAACATCTTCTTTTTTTTCTTTTTTATAGTTTGTGGGTTACTTTGAGCATTGCTTTTGCTTTATAATTTCAGAATTGTTTCTACTGACTATGAATGGAAAATTGTATCATTATAAAGAAAAAAATCATTGTTGGTTCTGGTTTTTAATCTAAATAGGGAAGTTTCTTGTATCTCGGATGGTCTTTGGTTGACAAGAAAACTGATAGAATAAACATCTCGGAGAAATGAATGTGTGGACTTTAAGTAGGTCCAATCTGCTTCAAATCTAGCTGGTGGCAGGCAAAGAGGTTGAATAGTTTCAGTCACCCCACCATTCCATAAAGCCATTTCTTTGCACAGATGGTTCGGATCACAATTCCATCCCTGATACACATTGTTTAATCATCCAAACCAACGATTAAATTGTCAAAACTGTTATTTAAAACATGTGAGTGTTTTTATGATATGTGGAATGAGAGGCATACTCCCTTTCCTATATTTCCTTCATTCTAGCTGGTCCTTCCTCCTGACCTTGGGGCCTGATGCATGTCCCATGGCTTTCCAACAGCAGAGAGAGCTCCTGCAGATTGTAACACATGCTCAAGTAGCACTGATGCCTCAGCAATCCCGGCCTCCCTCATGGGAAAGTAAAATGCTATTAGCATTTCCCTTCCTCCTCCACTCTGCTTTACTTCTGGAGGAGGTTGAGGAATCATGCCATGGTTGAATATGTACGAAGCGCCATCAGCAGGGTTCTTTATTCAACAAAGCACTTGAACATAAGCAGTTTCTTAAGCCTGTTCCTATATAATGAAATGCTTACAGGCTCATGTGGTCTTGACATCTCTAGAAATTGAAAATGAATTTTAGGGGTGACAAGATATTTTACTGAATCAAAGTTGAGGAATGTTTCATCCCCTAGTGACTCACATGTGCTGGTCATGATGAATTTCCCTCTCTTCCCCAAATATAATAACTCTTAGCATTATAATCTCTTCTGTTTTCCTCTGAAGAGATAACTACTTGATATTTCTGTTTGCTTTGTTGCATCCTAAGATACCCTTACAAAACCAGCTTTCTTGCCCATTGCCCTCCTTTTCATGCTAGTGTGGATCACAGGATGCTTGGGTGTGAAACTCTGTGATGTGTCCTGGTATAGATTATCACTTGTTTAACCCTATTATTTTAGACTTTAACATGCTTAGTTGTTATGTTATAATATAGGCCCTGGGTTACATAGCTGCAGTTACTGAGGTGAGGTCTGATTCTATGGCTCTTACAGCCATAAAACTTTCAGTGCTGTACCCAGCTCTTCATGGATCACTAACAGCATTATAAGAGACTACTAGTGTGACTAAAGCACATTAGTAACATTGAAGAATCCTGATTAAGTCTCACACAAAGCTGAGAATGAATGCTTAAAAACTCCAGGTGAGTGAAGATACCTCTTACCCTGAAAATAATTTATAAAGGGTATAGGGTCCTGGCAGTTCAAACACAGATACCCTATAGGAAATTCCACTCAGATTTTAGGGGGCTTTTTCATCTTAGCATGGGTGGTAGTTAACAGTATTCTTCATGTTAGCCTTCTTTTGTATGGGCTGGGTTGGGAGGACATATGCGAGAGGGACCAAGGGAGGAAAAGGAGATTTAAGTTAGAAGCCAGCTAAACAGCTTGCAAGAAACTCTGTAAGCTCATATGCTGTACTCCTACTTAGGTGAATTCCTACTATCTAGGTCTGGACAGTAGAAAAGAGGCTGTGGTACATGGTACACGGTACATGGTCCACGATATCACTGGGTCCCAGTGGCTGGATGTTGCAGCTATCTTCATGTTGTGTCTTCATGTTACGTGACTTTCTAGAATTGACCACTTCTGGGAAAACCCTTTCCCTTCCACATGTGAACCCCCCACCCCCCAGATGTGAAGTGGCCTTCTCTTGAAAAGAGTTGAAAACAGCAGTTTTCTTTCTTTCCCCCTTCCAGCCTCCTCTGGTTTTAATACATAAAGAGCCAAAGTGGGATTAGATTTCCCAGCTAGACATGGTTTTGCCGTGCCAACTCAAGTGCACACAATGGGAATGTAAAAAGTAAGCATGTGCCCGATGCTTATGAGTGTGCGCTAGATGCTTCTCAGTGTGTGTGAGGGCTGAGGTTATTCTTGTCATAGTTTGTGCCCTCTCCAGTCCCTTGAAAGATGGGGAGAGGAGTTTGGTGCTGCTTTGTGACTGCTGAAGGCATTTACAAGTTGCTGTTTGACAGTGCACCCATGTAGGACTTGTATAATGGTTTTGTCTTTAGAAAAAGCATTAAACCAGTCCAGGATTTCTTGCATTTGCTGTCTAGCATTCTATGCAGTCTCTGCCCTACTCTCTCGCCACTTTCTGAGTCAGAAATTACTATTGTGCTTAACTGGTAGCTCATTTTTCTCAGAGAATTACTGTGAGGTGTGTTTATGAAACTGTATTCTCATTCAGTGACCTGCCTGTTGTAAGATTGAATGCGAAAGGAAGTTTCACCTAGAAGGCAAAGGGCAAATTTTATCACCATAGAAGGACAGCAGGGATGAGAATCACCTGAAGTGAATATGTATATCTTGGTGCTTTATGTCTGAACAGTTACTTTAATTAAAAGCTCTGTTTGAAATCTGTTCAGATGATCACTGAGAATACCTCTACCTTCAAAATGAGTAGCACACCCAAAGTAAAACTTGTCTGTGAAGTTCTAGAGGTTGTTTTTCAAGTGAAACAAATGACAACCTCAGATGTTACTTGTATGGAGATTTTAAAGTCATCATTTTGCAGATTTTCTGTTGTCTCTCTCACAATGCAGCACTTTTCCATCTTGGCTCTAATAAAATTAATGGAATGATGAAAAGACAACCAAAAAAACTTGGTAGGACAGCCCATAACAGGTCTTTTCACTTCAGTTTATCTGTGCTTTAGCCATCAGTCAGTACTGCTTTCTGTAGCAATAGGTTCCTGGCTATGTGTTTTATTCTTATAAGGTCTTTGCAATTAAAGCCAAATACCACTGCCTTGTGGATCTCCCCTTTTGGGTTAAGTGCACAAATACCTGTTTCAGCTGTCACAAATAACAGAGATGTCAAATGTTTTAGAGAGTCAAATGCCACTGTTGTTTATCAGAGCTGTTCTTCTATAGCAGGAGAGAAAAAGCTAAAGGAAGCCAGAGCTAACTGAAGTGAATAGGTGCTATCATTCATTCCTGGGCTGTTTTAGTTTATAACACGCATAAAGCTAAACAAAGAAGTCTTTAGGGTGATAAAGTGAAGTTGTTGGGGTATTAATTTTACGTAATGCGACTTAAAGCATGTCATGATCTTGATGGCTCTAGGATCACTTAAGTCATGATCATGATGGCTCTAGGACACAGCCCAGAGGTGTTCCTTTCCTTAAGTCACAATTTTTAATAGTTGAATTATGCTTTTTTATTTGCTGCCTTACAAATGGTGTGAAGCTGTGACACATAGAGCAAGACTGATCTTTTTGGCTCCCATGTAGATTTCAGGATGGAAGGACTAGGTTGGTTATGTTTTGACTGTTGCACTTGCAAGAGCTCTATAAACCGCTGCTTCAAGCTTTCAGAACTAGCTGGCTTTGCCCCTTTCTTACTTTCTGCCCTGAGAGGACTCTCATCCACAAATGGGAAGCCTGAAGAAGAGAAGATTCCAGTGAGACCTTGTTGCAGCCTGTTAGTTCTTAAAAGAGGCCTGTAAGAAAGATGGGAGACTTTTCAGTCCTGTTGAGACAGGACGAGGGGTGATGGTTTTGAACTAAAACGGAGATTCAGGCTGGATGTGAGGAATAGATTCTTTACAGGGAGGGTGGTAAAACACTGGCACAGGTTGCCCAAGGAGGTGGTGGATGGACCATCCCTGGAGATGTCCCAGGCTGGGCTGGATGTGATTTTGGGCAACCTGATCTGGTTAAAGATGTCTCTGCTCATTGCAGGAGGGCTTGGACTGGATGAGCTTTGAAGGTCCCTTCCAACCCAAACCGTCCCGTGACTCTATAAACCCAGCCCTGTCCTACCCCAGTGCATGTAACACTGGAAGCATCAGCTCTCCATTGCATGTCTGGCAGGAATCTGGAGCACAGCTGATAGAAAGTTGCTTTTGGATCTCCACTGTTATCCATATTTGTCATGTGGTTTGGTTGTGCCACCAGGGCATCAGGCAAATGCTGTGTGTGATATTAAGGGACAAAACACATGAAGAGAGTCAGGGCAGGTATGTGAAAACACTGCATGTCCTTTCCTTTCTGTTAACTGGTGGAGAGCTGCCAGTGATGAATCAGAGCTTGATGTCATAAGCCACTTCTTATTTATCAAAAACAATTGTAAGGGGGACAGAGAGGGAATGTGCTGTTCAGCATCTTGTTTCTGTTGCTCCTTGATCTCTGTCATCCAGCTACAGAGCACTAAAAAAGAGCCTATTCCTAATGCTTTTTTGTTGGCTATCCAAGCAATCAGAGCCAACAAATGCTTTTTTTCAAAGTAATAGACTCTCAGAAACTAATGCAAGTTTGGGACTTGAAAGAGCAAAAGGTTTTCATTATGTTTTTAAAGCAAATGTCAAACATAAACTCTTTTTCATGTCCGTATAAGCCCAATGGGCATGGAATGCCTGCTTCCTGCCAAATCTGGTATTAACTATGGCTATCACTTAGAGGGAAATTAAAACCATTTGGGTCTTTGTCCTTGAAGGCTCCCCATAGGATTTACGAAGGCTCTCTCTAGTTTTATTGCAATGGCAGTTCATGGGGTTTCACTGATAAGCTGATAGTATTGTGGTCTTGAATGCAGTAGATGCATTTAAGCCTATGCACGGTGGCAACAGGGCTAGATGTGGGTTTGTGTGTGCACTCATGTATGTGTGAAAGATCCACCAGATAGAAGGTGAGCGAGTTCAACCTGAGGATTCTGACCTGGATTTTACACAGCTGTAATTCTGGTGCATGGCTAAATAAATGGTTGTATTTTTAGCCTGCCTTTAAGGTATTTGGAACAGTTTCTTCTTGCCTTTGTGCTTGAGCAGGAGAAAGTGGTACTTTGTGCATAGGTGTTGTTGATGGGCACTGTAAGAACTATATTCACATGCAAATGGTTGTGAGTGTAGCACTTCACTCAGCTCTGCCAGGGCCCATTTCACCAGTGGCAGTGGTAACTTGGGGAGAGCTGAAGTCATGGCGGATCATCCGGGGGATGTCTGGTGACCAGTCTCTTGTCTTGTGGTTGGAACTTGCCTAAGTAGAAGGATGCTGAGTTTGCAGTTACTCTGACACAAAAGTGTGTCTTCTGTTAACTGCTGTGAGACATTTGACCCATATCTTTTCCATGGGTCAGTCCTAACTTATTTCCCATTGAGATCTGGGTGGTTGTAGTTGCATCAAGTGTGTCCCCACCTGGGAAAATAAGAGAATCTGTTGGCTCAAACGTGAAGGATTTTAGGGTTCCTGGATTCCGGTGTTTTAAAACCAGTGATCTGAAGGCAAAAGCCATAGTGTTATTCATTGTGGAACCATTTCAAAACAGCATGGGGATGGCTTTTCTTTCCTCAGCCTTCATTTGGAAAGAATTCCTGTTTAGGAATGCACTTACCCATGTAGCATGAAGGCTTTAAGATGTGAGGGTCTAGACAAAAGGAACACTGTCAGAACTCTCAAAAGAGTGATGGGATAGCCTCTGTGTCACCAAACCATGACACTTGGCTGTTTTCCTCACAGAACAAGGAGAGTGTTTTAATGTATCAGCTGAGATCAATGACTGCACTAAACACTCATAAAAGGAGAAATGGATGAACACTGTTTTGAGAGTAAAAAGCTTTTTTCCTTATTCATCTTATTTCTCCTTTGCAGTCCCTCCTGAAAGGCCATTGATATTCATTAAAATGTAGAACTAATTGACCAGAACCAAGTGCTTGGTTTCACTGTGGATGGCCCCCATCTTCAGAGGCAGAGCCTCTTCTAGAAGGGTGGAAGCTGAGCCTTAGGCAGCTCTGACTGAGATTCCAGCCATGCTTGCTTCTTCTTGAGCTTTGCAGCTCTATTGAAGTTGTCAGTGTAACAGCATTGGAATGTCATTCAAAAACTCAGCAAACCTGAACAGGTTTCAGCAATGTTGGAGGGCATTAGATGGAAAAATGAATTAGGTGGAACTCGCTAGTGTTTGAATTGTTCTAAACTCCTTTTCATTCCAACTCAGACAACTTCGGTTGCAAAGGACTGGTTCACAGGATTTAAAAATACAACCTTAACTCTCTGAGAATGAGAAAACAGGATGAGAATGATTAACATCGCTCCAGGATTGTGCATGGAATGAAGTGGGAGCTGTGCTGAAATTCATTGCGGATTTAGTAATTTCCTTTAAAATATTCAGTTTCTCTTTGCTGCTTCCATACACTGGGGAAATTTTCAGTAAGAAATTTATGTATTATACCTTGTCACAGAAAAATAAAAGCAAGGAATAAATAACTAGCCAGAATCCTTGTTAATTCTCCCTCAGTTGTATTTCAGTGCTATCTACAGTCTTTTGATCAGTCATCACCATGAATTTTTACAGCCAAAGATCTTAACTGAATTATGGCCTTCATCACTTCTGTATCTTGGATGTGACTGCAAAATAAAAGCTGGCTTATACCTGTCAAACACTGCGAGGGCGAATATGAAAAGTGCATTTTCACTCTATGTTTACTGAGAAGGAAGATTGGAGTTGGGAGTTTGTGCTATGAAGCTGCGCTCCTGACTTGAATAAGCATCAATTCACAGGGATTTGACACAGATGAATGGACTGCTGGCTGCTGGATTCCTGAAGATTCTTTGAACCTCCATTTTTGGCTGACGGTGGGGGGAGAATCACATTTTGCCCTTCCTGTAATAAGTCAGGAAAACTTGCCACAAGGCATTCCTTCCCTAAACCCCTGTTGGCAGCTTGGGCTATTAGACAGAAACTGGGAGCCGGGGTTAGAGAGGAAACCTTGCCAAGAAATCCTAAAAATAGAAAGCTGAAAAATATTGCTGGTGACACTGGAGCACTTACACTTCTCATTACTTTTATACCATGGCCTTAAACTCGATGGAAATCAGGATGTGTCAAAAGCATTCTTCTTGCAGATTTAACCCTTCCCCCCCAAACTTGCAGGCTGGGCACTGAGCTGTGGATCATGGTCTTGTAGATGGTAAGAAACCTGACTGCCCTCACTATATAAAGTAAAATTTGGAAATCCTATTACACAAGTGATTTCCCACTCCCACTTCACCCCTTGCACTGTCCTTTGAGCTGAGGGGATAATGGGATTCTGGAATGCAGGGCAATTTATACTTAAATTGCCCTTGATCCAAACATTAATACTGTTCTCTTATTTTAAGGGAGATAACTTTGCTGTAAGCTACATTTTAAAAAGAAAATACAAACTGCCCCTATTTAATATATAAATAATTCTAATACTTTTTAAAGGCTGTGCATTTTTGTCCTCCACATGACTTTTGCCTGCTCTTTGTAAGCTATTTTTCATGTATGCTCTTTCTTGTAGACTAAGAACAATTCTAATAGAGTGTAGGAGCTGCAGTGTGTTCAGCAAGACACAGAGTGACTATTTGCTTCACCATGCTTCCATTGAAGATAAGTTCTTAATGGCTATAAAAATCAAATGACTTTGGAAAGAAGGGCCAGTAAAGTGTTACTGCTTTGTTAGTAAGATGGGTTACTGGCTTTTATCCTGAGTTTTTTTCCCCCTGGATACTCTAAATAAATGAAAACATTGTGATGGCTCGGAGAGTATAGAGAAGAACAACTGAAGAATAATAGAATCCTTATAGGGACCGGGGTGAGCCTCATATTGTGGCTTTTTTCTGTGCTGTCTTTTGCATGAGAAAAGGCAGAGGTTGACTGCAGTCATGACTGTTTTGGAGGTGGCAAAAAAGGGACGTGTCACTCAGTGGTGAAGGAAGGTCTTTGCATTGAGCTCATATGCTTTCTTACATGTGTCCTAGATTTAGCTTAGCTATTTGTTTTCTAGAGTATATGCTAAGGAGTATGGTTTATGATATCTATAGAGAATATCAGACTTACTAATGAGAAACCTCAGCATCAACCTCCAGCATCAGAATGTTGGATTTTCTATTTTATTCTTAAATGAAACGACAGGACAACTCTATTCTGACTCTCTCAGAGTGTACGTGTTGGTATCGGGGATGCAATGGATTAGAAATCCAAGTACCTTTCATATGGTGAGTTTTTGTTACTATTGTTGCTGCTGTGGTTGATAAATAACAATCATTTTGAAACCCATCTACCCAACTTCTGGACCCATCAGGTAAGAAAAAGGTTTTGTATGTGTGTGACCTGCAGATTAAAATGATACTTGCAGCATCAGTTAATACTTCCTCTGTCCACCTTGCTTACTCTTTCGGAGAGGCTTCTCAACTGATTTTTCAGGTATTTAGCTTCAGGAGCTGTGATGCCAGCATCCAACCATGTATCCAAAATCCTGCTAAAAGGCTTCATTGCTGCTGGAGAGGGCTGGACTCACTGAGTGCTTCCTTCACAGTTTTTGCAGTATGTCAAGTTTTAGCAGTGTCCAGATCAAATAGATCTGGCAGTGTCTAAATCACTAGTGGAATGTTTCTGGGTAGAGTCTTTGCTTACATGGGTTAGGAGTTCTTACATTCTTTTGCCTAAGAAGGAGCTTCCTTCCTTTGGCTGAACTTATGCTGCGCCTCAGAGGAACACAGAAGTTGGGGGCTTGAGGAAAAATACAGTATCCAGTGTAACTGTGTGTACTGGCCACAATATTATGGTGACTGGAAGAGCATCTCAAAGTACTGATTACAATATAGTCTAATGGGCTGCTGGACTATGGCTATTTTGAGGCACACATTCTGACTTGCATTGACTGACCTCTTTTTATTGACTGGAAAGATGTCATGCAAACAACCTCTGCAAGAGAAGCAAATGACATTATGACAAGGTACAAATCTACATAAGGGATTATAACCTGTTTTGGTTTTCTTTTAAATCTCGTATGAAAATGTTTAACTGGGGCGTAACATTGTGAGCAGTGGAATATGTATGAGCTTGGTTCTCACAGCTGAATACCATTCAGAGTGTGGGAAAAATGGGAACCTTGCTGTAGAGAGGCATCTTCTGAGACCTCAGATTAAAGTGTAAGATGAGGAAAGAGTTGATAATTACAGCACTGGATACATACAACTCAGGACATAGCAGAAATCATAGGTTCCAAACATAGCTGGTAGAGTGCACCCAGAAGTAAGTTCACAGGGACATATTTTCATTCCTTACAGACAGCATGAGGCTAACTGGGTTTAGCTGCAGTGCTAACCAGGACAAGTTCAGGCTTTTGAGATGATCTGGTACTGTCCATTGCAAAACAGTGCAAAAGGCAACACAATGTCTCGCTTTCTGTCACATTTAAGAAAAAAAAGCCATGGAGCAGTTTGATGTTATTTGCTGCATTTATTCTGTGTTCTGGAAACACTGTCTTGGGGAGCTGAATAATCAATGTCGGCAACCAAATGCTCTGGCTTTTGCCCTTTGGCTTTTTCTGTCTCAGTGTGTTACACATACAGAATCACAGAATCCCAGACTGGTTTGTGTTGGAAGGGACCTTAAAGCTCATCCAGTTCCAACACCCTGCCATGGGCAGGGATGCCTCACACTAGATCAAGTTGCTCCAAATCCTGTCCAACCTGGCCTTGAACACTGCCAGGGATGGAGCATTCAACACTTCTCTGGGCACCCTGTGCCAGTGCCTCAGCTCTCAGGGAAGAACTTCTGCCTTATATCCAACCTGAACTTCTTGTTTTAGCTTGAACCCATTACTCCTTGTCCTATCACTACAGTCCCTGATGAAGAGTCCCTCTCCAGCATCCTTGTAGCCCCCTTCAGACACTGGAAGCTGCTCTCAGGTTCAGCGTTACAGCCACCTGAAGGGGCAGGTGTTTGTAAAGGGGCAAAAATACTTTCCAAGGATATGATTGTTATTTTATTTTTTATCCTCTGTCTAAAAGAAGAGAGCACGAAGATGAAGGGAGGGAAATCCTGATTCCCCTGGACCAGCAAATCTCTGCTTGGGTTGCTAGAGCCAGAACATCATTCGCAGACCTTTCATTAGGAAAGGAATCTCTATAACAGGTCCTTGCCCTTCTGATTTGTTGCCACTGCTGCTGATCTGGGTATCCCTGAATAGCTGTGGCATCTGTTTGCAACATGCATTGCTGGTGGTGAAAGCTTTCTAGTGCTGGGAGGGAGGTGTGGGTTTCCTTATGAAAACAAGAGGTAGTAGCAGCAGCCGGCAGTTCTGACCAGCATGGGTGCAGCACTAGGACAGAGGGGGAAGCCCCACAACCAAACATGGGGCCATTTGGAATTACCGTGCATATTTGCACCTAGGACACTCATAATGCTGTGGTCTCGCACTACGTGATACAGAAATCATGTTTTATTTGTTTGCTCCCCTTAACCCATCAAATTCCAGATGGATGTAACAGGGGGGTTGGTGGGTTGAGAGCTAGTTCAATGGCCATCTCTTTGGTTGTACTAGAAGGGGCCAGGTGAAAACAGAGTAAATGAAGTCTAAGAAAGACTGGCTTCTGGACAAATCGGTGAAGGCAAATGAATCCTAAGAAGGGTTCCACAATGCGTTGTCCAACACTTCAGCTCAGGATTAATCTATCATCATTAAGTTAATTACCAAAACAAGAGAAGGGAACACCAGGGTTACACTGCTATAGTGCCACTGAAGACTGTATTAGGAAAGAAGTACAAAAGTCTTCTGTATGATTTAATTCAGTCTAATACCCGGCCAAGACAGTTTTATCGGAGAACAGCAAAGGAAAACAAATCTCATTGCCACCTTCTTCCTTCTGTTCAGCTTGTCTCTTCCTCCCTGCAGTGCACACACTGTTTACTATGGGATTGCTAGTTGTGATGCACAGATGAGTTGCTATGGGAAGTTAGAAGGTATCTCTCTGAAGCTGGTTCTGGAGATGCTGGAGCCACTGAAACTGTGACCATTTACTTAAAGATTGGCTGTTCCTGTGTTAAGAATTTAATTCATATTGAGGGAAGAAAAAAGAAACCTGTTCTGTTTCTAACTAATGGTTCTGAATTTATTTTCTTTGAAATTACATCTCGCTCCAGCAGACTCGAGTTTTTACTGAAAGAGAAATATTTAACAATTTCCTTCCTTTTCAGCTGTTGTAACTGTACTCTGTGAGTTACTACAGGAAGAGTATCTTATTCCTGACTTCCTGATCTGCCTGCAAGCTGATATGTGTTGCCCTCCTGAAGCACACAGTTTGGATTGCTGGTCCACCCAGCCATACATAAGTAAACAAGGTTCATACATCTACAGATGCCAGAAGAACAGATGTTTTCTATTTGCTCAGGGTCTTTTGGCATCAGGAATTAAACAACAAACTTAACACATCCAAAGCCACATGCCTTCTTTAATTGCACCTCTGTTAGATTTGGTGAAGGATTCCATTTTGTCAAGCATGAGGTTTTACTGATTAAATTACTGATTGGTCGTTCTGCAAGCAGGCTCAGTCCTCAGAGCTCTTTTCAGCTCTCAGCAGAGGGAGAAGCATCTTTCACAGATCTTACTGTTCCATCTGCTTTCTTCCTACCCCATCTGTGTAACAAAGCTGCTGCTTGATCACCCTCTTGACCTTAAACCTTCAGCTGGGAGAGAGGAATAAAGGGAGAGGTGAAAGTAGGGGCGACTCTGAAGTAGGAGGCAGGGAGTGAATTATTTGTATGTGGAGACTCAAAAGGGAAGCAAGAGAGAAGAGGAGATCGTGAGCAGGAAGGACCAGAGACTGGCTACAAAATCAAGAGCTGCAAAGAGAAGTGGATAAGAAATGAAACACAAATAGCTGAGGAAATCAGAGATGGGCTGGGAAAGAGAAAGAGGGAGAGAGCAAAAGATGAAAATCCAAGGAGAGATAACTTTCCACAAGCTGCATAAATTCCTGTAATATGTATGTATTGGCTTACAGGAATGTTTATCTAAAAGCTAAGCATCTAGGCCACTAAGAATCTAGTCTTCCTCATTAAGTATCCCAGAGGATGATTTATTCAACCCATGCTAAGACTGCCTACTGCTGTTTGCTGACTGCAGAGGGAGCTCAGACAGTTCAAACTTGAAGGACTGCTTTTAGCTGGCTAAAGATGGGTAAAATGCTTTCCACTTGCTCCGTTAGATATTGTTGGTTTAAAAACTGTAAAAGATGTGACTTTCTGGAGAGATGTTGGTATTATTGTAGGACTGGGGTGGAACTGTGGGTCAGCTGGGAAGGAAAGGTTGTTTAGGTGAAAATAGCTTGATGCTTACACTTGCATTTCACCTTTCTGTGGAGAATATGAGTGTTTGGTTTCTGTGGTTTATATCACTAAAGAATCGACTGTAATAGCTCTTTAGAGCTCTTGCGCAATTTTGAGGGTGTGAATATAAGTATAGGGAAGGTGTCTGAGCCCAGCACCCTAGAATGGAGATTGCAAGAACAAAAGTTGGGTTTTTCATAAGAAACTTAAATCTTATTAATTAAGGTTTATTATTAGGCTGTCACAGTCTCCACACTTGCAACTATGATCTCCCAAACTTCAATTCCCATGGCTCAGAATATAAATCTTAGTTGCTGTTCTTCAATGTGAATTAAGGAGGTTTAGTATGTTTCTTTGCCATCTGACTTCCAGTCAGTTACCTAGCAGCACTGAAAGCTATGAGCTTGTCTTCAGTTCAGAAAGGGCAAGCATTGCTTTGGATTCAGTTGTGTTAATCTGGGATGCTTAGGGAAAAAACATTGCTTTTTGAGGGGAGAAACGAAGATTTCCACACACACACGAGCTCCTGTCACATTTAAATGTGTGTCTATGTAGGTGTTTCTCTGTCCGTGTTGTTTCAAAGCAAAGTATTAGGAACTTTTGCTTCCCTGAATAAGTCTTGTGCCTCTGGGACCCACTAGACAATGACTGAGCATAAATAGTTCTGCTAAAATGCTTGGGCAGGGTTTAGGTTCAATTGGCTCTGTTCGTGCACCTACTCACTTGGAAAGCCAGAAGTATACGGAGATGTTTACCTTGGCTGTGTTAAGATAAAAAGGCGAGGTGGTTACTGTGTGTATGTGAAAGATTAAGACACAAGAAAAGTAGAAGGATATAGAGTATTTCCACGGGAAATGAAAGGATTAAGTAGACAAACAAAATTTTGCCTAGGAAAGCAAAATTGCTTACTGGAATATACGGCCTCAGGATTAAATGTTTCATATTCCTCTCCACATCTCTGAACACTGAACCACACAAATGAAATTAGCGCAGTACAGCCTAGCAGACATCCTGACACAGAGGAGCCAAAAGCCTTTTCTGTGTTTCCTGTATGATTCCAGGCCTGGTTTGGTTAGGAAGTCTGTAAAAAGTTAAATGCATTTGTGTGCTGGGTGCTCCGTGCTGAACCATTTCTCAGGGCACTCCTGCAGCATGCTCTCATACCCCTTGCCCTGTGTGTCCCATCTCCACAGCCAGCCCCTCATGCTGACCGAAGCTGTGGCAGGATTTGTTGCTCAGAACAGTGTCACCTTGTTGTATGAGCGTCTGTGAGGTGTCAATACTCTGACCTGATGCTGGAGGGAGGAAAAATCACTCAATTAATAGCCGGCCCCTGGGTCGGGGCTATCCCAGGCACAAACACAGGTTAGGGGGGACTGGATTGAGAACAGCCCTGAGAAGGACTTGGGGGTGTTGGGAGAGGAGAAGCTCCCCATGACCCCGCTTCAGTGCGCTGGAGCTCAGAACCCCCTTTGTGGAGGTGGCAGGAGAGGCTCTGCCCTCCGGGCAGCAGCCCCCAGCCTGCCGCCGCGGGAGGGCACTGCGATCCGCCGCTCCACAGGCAACTCCCGGCACGGCCTGCCTTCTGGAAACGGTTGTGAAGTTTCAGGGGGAAGCGTGTGCTATTGACCCTAATTAACTATCACTGCCGCTTGTTTGCCTCTGTATGCTTTTACATTCCTTTCCATCACTCCTTTCCAAGGTGGCTGTGTATGATTTTATTTCTTGTAACCAAAAGAATAACCATAGCAGAATCCTCTACAAACCACCTATATTTAAGAGAGTGCAAATCAGAATATGTAAATTCAGAACCAGAATAGGTAAAATCAGGTATGTAGATCAGAAAATGGCACTATTAAGGATGCTTGTGCAAAGAAGCCAAAGGAAAGCAAAACACCACCCAAGCTCATCATCAACAAATGCAAATATAGAATCATAGAATAGTTAGGGTTGGAAAGGACCTTAAGCTCATCCAGTTCCAACCCCCTGCCATGGGCAGGGACA
>JANRGW010040537.1:0-12970 GCA_024733675.1 Psilopsiagon aymara | reverse complement strand
CATGGGACTGGAGCACCTCCCGTATGAAGATAGGATGAGAAAGTTGGGGCTGTTCAGCCTGGGGAAGAGAAGGCTGCTTGGAGACCTCATAGCAGCCTTCCAATATCTGAAGGAGGCCTATAAGGATGCTGGGGAAGGACTCTTCATTAGGGACTGTAGTGATAGGACAAGGAGTAATGGGTTCAAACATAAACAGGGGAAGTTTGGATTGGATATGAGGAAGAAATTCTTTACTGTAAGGGTGGTGAGGCACTGGAATGGGGTGCGCAGGGAAGTTTTGAATGCTCCATCACTGGTGGTGTTCAAGGCCAGTTAGGAGAGAGCCTTGGGTGACAAGGTTTAGTGTGAGGTATCCCTGCCCATGGCAGGGGGGTTGGAATTAGATGATCTTAAGGTCCTTTCCAACCCTAATTATTCTATGATTCTATGATACTATGAGAAAGTGTGTAGCAGAAAACACAATCTTCTTTAGTGCAAGTATAAAGGCCTCTGTTGCATGATTATAAAAGGTGAATAGTCTCATATTTGCAACCTTTAATGCTTACCAATTCAGACAATTTCATCAGGTAACTATGTCACATGATGAGTTGCAATCCTGTGTTACTGTAGTATTTCTGTAGCCACAAGGAGATGTAGGCAGCACTCTATTAGTTGGGATTTTTTAACACCATCCCCTCCTGGAGAAGCTTGGTGACTACAGTGTTGTGACCTCAACTTTGAAAAACAAATGCAAAAGCTGTAAACTTATTCCTGGTGTTGGGCGATTCATAGAGGTGTCCTCTGTGCTGGAAGCATCATTGTTTTCAGTTGAGAGAGAGAGGCAGAGGTAGTATCCACAGTGTGATGGCTAGCTGCTAGAGGAAACCTGGGACATGTGTTTCCTAAAATTAGATGCCCAAAGTAAGGCCTGATGAATGTAGGACAAAATTCCCACAGAATTTAGCCATACTGGAAGAACTGTTTGCACCTCATAGGTTTTCTTAAAGTCAAGTCCATGTTGCACAGATCAGATGTACTGACCTCAGAGGGAATACACAAGTTCATAGCAGCTGAAAATCTGTCCCTTTGTATGATAAAAATGGAATTAGATTAAATTCATTATTCTAAATGTCACTTTTACAATAAAAAAAAGAACTTGAGAGTGACTGCATGACAAAACCTGCTATGTAAGAGTAATGAGGGGTAAAAGACAAAAGAAGTCTTGCCAGAGAAGAATAAGCAACAATAACAATGCACATAGGAGAGAGAGAAAAATCTATATTGAACATCTTTTTCTGCTTGAGAAAGACTTAATTTAACAGGGTTTAAACCCAATAGGTTTCTACATCATCTATGTAGGGCTCTTTAAAATTATTGTAGGGAAAAAAAGACCACTTTAACACTAAACACAATGACAACTGCCACTCATCAGTGCGGAGTCTTTGCTTTGCTTACATGCTGCTTGTTTTTCCCCACTCTAAATAGTATACACACAGAAGTGGTAAGAAAACTTATTTCAGCATAGATAGCCCTCTTCAACTAACTTTAATCTCACTAGAGCGGCTGACGTCAGCTAAGAAGCAGTGACTGCAATCTGTCTCACAGATTAGCCACCTAAATGAGATTGTTCCATTTTTAGAATGCTAGAATGTTCTCTGTGACTCCTGCACCCTTGATTCTCACTTATTTATTTTTTTTTAATTTTTAAAGAAGAATGTCCTGTATCCTATCTGCTGTCCTCAGCAACCACCAGTTGTGTTCTTGTTTACTGTTAGTCTCGCATCATCTATAGGAACCTGTGAATAGTGACAAAATAAAATCATTGTCGTGATATTTACCATTATTTTTTCTCACTTTTTATTTGGCTATTTATTACATTATGCCCCAAACAACATCTTAACAATATTTGCACATTGTCAAGAGAAAATGGGGAGACCTCGGTAAGGGGAACATTTTCTGTTATTTGTGTTTATAAATTCCATATGTTATCCATCATTCTGTGGGAATGTAATTATTTAAGATCAGTGGACTATTAAGCACCAGTGTATGGAAAGCATAATGGATTCTCCTTTGAGAAAAAAATGATTCCCATGGTGAGTTCTTTATTTTAAGCCAGATGCTTAGATTATTGGCAATACATTGCTCATTGTGATGCCTATGGCATGGTTTGCATATAACGCTGACAGAAAAACCCACCACATCTCTCTGATGAGACCAACCTACAAATCAGTTTCCCAGAAATGAGAATTAACAGAACAAGCAATAACATTCTAATTTCTGAACGATAGCTAGAGTAACACTTAAAAACATTCTGCATCACCTGATAAATACACCATTCATTTTCACAAATGGAGTCTGTTTCAATTCTCAGCTGTTGGATGATGATTTGACTTGGAGCAAAGGCAGCATAATTGGGTAACAGCTGAAATGTGCTTTATTGAAAAGGGTTGAAAGATCCATTGCTGGATTTCCAGGAGTGTGAATTACAATTCCAATAATATCAGAAGCAACTAATTCTATTCCTTAGAAGTGAGGACATAAAAGAAGTTTTAGGTTTTCTTATTTCAAGCTTTAATTGAGGCCTAGGTTGTAACTCATTTTCATCCCTGAATGGGTGGTAAAAACATACACAGTAGGTAATTCGCACTACCTCAAAAACTGTTAGTTCCATAAGAAGACTAATCAGGGTAAGCTTCCAGTAGCAAATTATCAGCTACAAATTAAAACCTTGCCGCATGTCTGCTAAAAGCAACCTTTTTTTATCCCCCACTAACATATATTTGCCTAGATTAGTAACTGTTGGATTAGTGCAGGATAGGAAGAATACAGAGTGATCCGAGAAAGCCTCCAAAACACTGCATTTCAGAAGCGAAAAGGGAATAGTTTTAAACTCTTTTGTTTGACTGTGACATTTACTACATTTTGAAAACCTACCTTTTTTCTTTTTTTTTTTTTTCAAATGACATGTTTGAAAATAAGTGAAAGAAGCAAGAGGTTTTGCAATTAATGTATTTGATATATGGAATTTGTAATGCATCATTTTGGGCTATGAACACGGGAAATATACATACATTTGGCAAAGCACCTAAACTCCTGTGGATATGTATTTTGGAAGTGATCTACCCATCCACTGTTTAAGCCCTTTCCAGGGGCACATTAAGCATCAGACTGCCATCAGGAGCCATGAATTCCCTTAAATTTTCAGGCAGTTTTCATACCTAGCACAGAGTTTCACTCCCTTTGCTAAGCTTGTTTGGCCCTGAATACTCTAGTTTTCTGTTGTGTTTGTCATAGCATTCTGGTTTTACATCAGATTCGAAGTCAAAAGAAAATATAAATCATCAATCCCATCAATAATGGCATAAAATGTAGAAAAGTAGGAAGTGATCAAGTTAAGGATCATATGTCATCTATAATATCAAATGCTGTCATTTTGATCTTACACCTCTGAGTATCTTTTGTGAAACCATCCTGTTGTTTAACAAAAAAGGATTGGGGGACATTACTATTTGAGTGCTCGTTTTCAGGATAGTCTTACCCTTCTTTTTCCTAACTCACAAGTTGTTTAAAAGTGCTAGAAATAGTTGCACGCTGTGTTTGCATTGGTGGAGGAGGTTTTTTGATATTAAGGGCACTTTTTTACATATCACAGAAGACTTGCTTTCTGCCTTAATCTCTCTGAGTCAGTGTCTGGTTTGTGTTTGGTATTGGTGTTAAGGTTAGAAGAACAGTGACCTCTGAAAGAAGGGATTAATTTGTACTCTTCAAGCATCATATTTACTGATTGCTATATACAGTGTGAACAGAGAAGTCAAAATCAGAAAGTGTCCTGAATAGCTTTCCTAAATGCTCATTTCACCATCTGGATTCTGTTTCATAGACCTAAACTCCACAAAGTGCTTAAGCCTACATTCACAAATGCCTGTTCACTCTTTAGCTTTAACTGGGGCCATGCGTTGTGCCATGTTAGAGGCAGCCATGATGAATCTTTTTGGACTCCAGTGATAAAAGCGATGTTGCTTGTTGGTGCCAGGTGAATTTGAATTCTTATCAGTGGCCAACATGACAGCAGTGTGAGCAGATACAGCTCCGTTTTTATGATGGGTATTTTTCAACAGAAGGTATAGCTTGTGTGTAAAAATTGCAACCTTTGCCATTTGTCCAATACCTAATCAGAAAAAAAATAAATGCTTATTTATATATGTGTCACACATGGAGGCTTTCTGTTGCGTATTTTATATTTCCAAGTGCTGTATGCTTTTTCTGATAGCGAAAAATAAAACACAAAAATCCAGGATGAACCTTATTCCCCTACAGGTCCCTCTTTTTCTGGGAGCAAGTAGCAGAAAGTACACGATCAAGTCAAAGAGAACCTGAGCCAAATTAAATGCTTTATTCATGTATTTATACTTTCAGATACTTCTCTTAATTAAGCTTTGTGAGTATTAGGACTTTTCATCAAAATAGTAATCATCTTGCAGCAGGATCTGTATGGATCCCAGACAACCAAAGTAAAACACAATACTTTTATTTCGGAGGTTCCTCACTGTTCCTCATATGTTTTAAGTTGTACATGAATGCTCATTAAATCTACTAAGATAACTGTTTGATGTGTAACTCAATAGATGAAATGTAAAACTGTTCTTTAAAAAATCAGCAAAATTGCTTGGAGGAACAACAAATTCATACATAAGCCCATTCTTTATGTTCTAAAGTGCAATTTACGGGACTGAACTAAAGCAAATGTCATACCTTTAATTTCGTAAAAAGTTATATACAAGTCTATTATTCAAAATAATCACATAACTGGAAAATTCACTGAACAGCTACCTTTCTGCTCAGCAGGGTGCCATTTTCTAGACTTTAAAATTCACTAAGTTCAAGCAGCTTTCGTTCTCAATAATACATGTGCTAAATATGTCACATTAAAAGTGCTTTTGGCATGTAAATGATCCGTTTTCACATAGAAATGCTTTTAAAAGAATCTGAGCTCACTTTTTTGGAAATTATAAGTGCATTGAATTTCATTGTCCTACAGAACCATGTAGAGTTGATCGAAGTGAACTACAATGACAAACCAGCCCTTGTCAGCCCTTATATTTATGTATCATTTGAGCTGTCAGAAGTATATTTAGTTGCATTTTCTTCTACATATTTTCTACTCTTTTCAAAAAAATAAAAAAAAAAAAAAAAAATTGGTGTAAGGAGGGGGTGGTGGGTTTGCTTTTCTAGGCCTAAGTGCTCACAAGCACTTCTGTGCATAAAAAGTTAACATTTTACAGGAAGACTTGCAGCATGTTAAACTGATTTTCTGAGCTTGTTAATTTTTTCTTAGAACTCAGCAGTACTTCTGCTACTGCTTTAATGTTGAAAGATAAGGCAAATGTTTTACAGGTGATTTAGGATGCTTAGCCTCCAAAGAATGAATTCTGAATTCTTACGCATAATATGAATAAAACTGAAAGCATAATCTCTGTCTCTCACTGCTTCATTATACTGCTGCATACTGAAAAAATTCTCCATACTCTGTATACTGCAGAGCAAGATTCTTCCATGATAAATTGATTGGAGCTATTCTCATTCAATGTAACACCATGTAAGGGACCTTGATATTGTCAGACGTATCCTGCTTTTAAAACTCTTTTGTTCTTTCTTATTAGAATAAGTAAAACAAATTGAATGCTGTTTGGAAGTCATCACTTTATTATTATGGTTACCTATAATACCGCACATGGCTCCAGGGTACTCACACATACTTGTTTAAGAAAACTGTCAAATGTTCAATTCTTATTTTAAATATGCAAAAAATATAAGTGAGATGACTAAAAAAAAATTTAAACTGGATAGACTTGGTTTCAGAGAACGAAAATAAAAAGAAAAAAAAATACGTATGTTTTTCTAATGCCTCAAAATAAATAGAATTCTTTAACTCAATAGACTGCCCTTATATTGGAAACCCTGTACAGGTCTATAGTTGAGATCATTGCGGGGAAACATTAATCCTTGGTGACAAAACCTGTGTGAAAGGAAAGCTGAAGTCCATCCCTGCTTTTTTTGCTTATCCATAGCTTCAACTCTGAAGTCATAGCTGAAGCGCTGAGTTTGGTGTAGGATTCCATTTAATTAACTTTCCATAAGTAAGATATGTCTTGATTATATATTATGCATGTCTGTAAGAGTTTCTGCTTTCATCTTCTGTGTAATTCACAGTGTAAATAGATAAAACAGGTTGAAAATGGAGGAAAGTGATGTGACATAAAGTAAAAGCAGAGAGTGAGTATCTTTGGTGCATGCTCAATTTTTTAAATTTTTGTGTATTTATAACAATGTAATCTCAATCTTTTTAGAATTTTGTTTTTTTGGGTAGCACAAAAACTTAAATATTTTTCTGTCTCTAGTGCTCTTAGGAACTACAAAATGAGGACTTGAGGGATTTAGACTCACTTTTCTCCTCTTTCTTGGAAACAATCCTTGTTTATTATGTTTTATCTGAAATAAATCTGAACTGAAAATACTATTGGAACCTTTGAACATGGAATATCTGACAAAAGGAGCTCCAAACACACTCAAGCACAGATTCTTCGTCCTAGGAACAGCAGTTTATCTATAAGCAGCCATCAGCTTAAGAAAGTCTGTCTCTGGAGAAACAGTTGGCCAAGGTGTACATTTTACCACGTTTATGTGATAGGTAGATATCAGAAGCCATTTTAACCATTCAGGGTTTTCAGATTAGCTGCTGTTGATTTTTCTTACAGAGCATCAGATTGCTAGATTTCTACATGTTTTTGTAATAACCATTTAATAATGAAGAAACACATTGTATTGAAGTGTCAATTATTTGTTCTACCATGTTCCAGCCTTGTGTAATGATCTGAACATCAGCCATGACCTTGTCTTCCAGGTACTAAAAAACAATAAGTAATGTAAAGGGCATTAACCTACTCAATCCTGGTTTTCCATCAAAAAAAGGTTAATGTTTCTTTAAGATCTAGTTCTGAATGGAAGGTGTCCACATACTCCTATGGCTTAAAAATGAACTTCTACTCAAGAAATGCTTTTCAGCTTCCATTAAACAGCTGCTGAAGAATGAATGTGTTTAAACATGTTCATAGCAAAATGACCCACAAAGATATCCTAAAATGAGAAGCAATTTATTAAAAAATGTTATTCTTATATGTGAGGTATTTATAAATTCTAGTTCTCATCAGCTATAACTCAGTATAGGATATGTCTTACACCTAATACATATGATCTCATATACCCTATGGAAATCCCATACAGAATAAATGACAATGATGCAGACAGTAGGAGTCTACAGACCTTGAAATGACTTTCTTAGAAATTAATCTAAAACCTGATAGTCTGTATTAAAGAACTAGACCTTTTTGTTGACACATTTTTTTTTTAATCCTTTGGCATAATATAACAAAACCTGTTTCATTTTTTATTTCACGAGGGTATGCAATTTATGAAAAGACAGATTGTAATTTTAAATAAATTCTGTGGAACTTTTTAATAAGGGTTTGTTAACCCAACTCAGACTTGGTGCCAATAAGAAGCACTTTGTAGAATATATTTCTGACTTCATACAAATTCTAGCTAACTTTGTGTCTGGCATTCAAAGTCATTTATGGAGATCTTTGAGTTACTGACATTTTTAGGCTTTTGGATGTGTTGGATACAACACTGAAAGTACTGATTTACTTTTTAACTTTCTGAGGTATGTTTTAATAAAAAGAAAGTGAAAAACACTGCCTAACTTTGAACATAAAAGGAATGTTGGTCTCATTAAGTCAACAGTAATGCTCTCCATAACTTCAAAGGAGACCAGGATTTCATCCAACGTATCTAAAACAGTTCCATAAAACACACAATGAAAGTCACTTCACAATATTGGCAGGCAGAGTATGCATTTTGAATGCATCTCAGGGAAGAAAAGGCACAAGCATTCTGACTTTACTAATGCATGCCAGCTAAAAATTAAAAGAGCAAGATTTTTTTGAGAGACACAGTGTTATAACCCTGGGAGTATTAAGTGTTCATTGTCTTCCTTTCAAATGAGACTTAAAATCTATGCTGCAAAATGACAATTATGTTATTCTGAGTAGTCTCTTATTCTTTGACTATGAAGTGTGGTGTGTGATTTCTCTATTGATAAGTGTAAGTGCTTTAAAATGTATACTTTAGCTTAATCTGAAAGTGGAAGAAAAGACTCGAAAGCAGTAATTTCAAGGCTGCAGAAAAAAAAAAAAAAAGTAGAAATTTTTATATTATATAGAAGCAATGAAGAAAACTCGCCAGAAAGCTAATATTTTCTATCATTGACTGATGGTATCACACTTTTCTCACTGCCAAAAATAGCTTTATAATAATGTAGGAATCATTTGAGAGGATTAATTGAATTCATCATGTTCCTGACCTTCAGAAACAAAATTTTACAGCTCTGCTCATGTGTCTGAAGATCTTAATTGCATATAAACAATTTCCTTTTCATGAAAAAAGGTTTCCAAACTTCCAGTGAATTATAGTAATCTTTATCTGATAATATTTTTTGCTCTGAAAACTACTATTTGGGCATAACTTGTTTTCAGTTGAGTCCTTACATTGGTAATTGTTTCCAACCTCCCCTTCTCATACAGAAAGAGATCTAACACTTCCACATTTTTACCATAACACCAGAGGAGTCATCTGCTTATGAAAAGGTTTTTCATTCTCTACTTACAGAGTATGTCTGATAAGAGGTTTTTAGAAAATGGGGTGTGGAACAATGATATGATGCATCATCCTCATGAATTTTCTGAAAACTGGCTTTGTTAGCTAAGATCTTTTCTTCAGTCCAAACAGTGTGCTGACCAACCTGTTATTACTGTGTTCTCCCCAGGTATGTTAGCACATGCTGGTTCTGTCCCTGCATCTCGTTTGTGTATAGCCTGGATTTCCATGTTTAATCTCTCTATCTAGCTCTAATTCATTTATAACTGGGAGGAATTTTCAGGAATTTGGTTTCTCTTTCTCAGCTGTTAGGTATCACAGTCAATTTGAGCCATGCTGTCTGCTTACATGAGTACTGCTAGACTGTTTCACCAGAAGCAGAGCAGATTAATTCAAACCGTTGCTAAATCATGAAGTATGATTTAAGCCAACGTATTTGTCTTCACATGAGAAAGGAAAAAAAGTGCCAAGATTCAGGTATCACGTCACAGATGGTGAAAGTCAAGAGCAGGGTCCACATTCTTTCTTCTGTTGTGTTACTTCTCTCTCACTCAGCTCAACTCAAAAACAAAAAGCATCAGTGTTTGATGTTCAGGTGATTCCCAGGGGCACTTCTAGGACAGATCGAACATCACTGCAATTAAATGTGTAGATACAGTTCTTTTAAGGCTTTTTAATATTTTACAATAAAAAAATACAAAAGGTGCTGACATATATATATACCCTGCTGGCATTAAAAACTAACAAGTCTCCAAAACAGAGCATAAGGAAACCAAAAGGCCATCATTAGACAAGAGCACATAATGGTGTATTCCATTTTTCACTTGAGAAGGGGATCAAAGAATACTGTATATTCTCAAAATCACATATACTTTATCATTTCAGACTAAAATTAATTTTCTGATCTTTACAATAATAAGTTCAAGAATTCTGCAGAAAATGGTGTTGGTACTTCCATATGTTGTGCTTTGACACGCAAAGGGTGTTGTATGTGCCTGTGACATGAGAAATTCTTTGTAATTCTGCAGTAACTCTCTTTATGCTGGGGTTTGGAGAGCTGAGAACTGCCATGGGGTAAGCCTGCAGCATTCTGCAAAATCCATATTTGATGCAGCAGCTACTCACTTGGACCACAGCTTTTTCCAGGTTCTTTTCATACATGGGTCCTAATCTCTGCCTGGCATCCAAGAGTGCTACTACTGCTAATGGATAGGCAGTGTCTAGCTGTATATTCACAAGAAAAAATGGCTTAACTCAGGATGACTGTGGTGCTTCTCATGCTCCCATATTAATGTTGCTTCTCTCCTAGATGTTTCTGCCTCCACTGTAAAAGATAGCTCACCTGCTCTCACCACAGTTGTACTACTGTAGTTCAAATACTTATGTGCCAAAGTGCATTAGTCTTGGTTTAGGATACTTTAATATTCTGTGATTTTTTTGTGTCAGTCACGGATGCTCAGTGGGTGGTTGAATGTTACAGAAAGCATATAGTCATTTCTGAGGTGAAATGATATAGTCATCTCTGAGATATACTAACAGAAGGGCAGAAAAAAGTACACATGTCCCAGGATAAACAATTTCCACTCCTATCTCAGGACATGTCTGTGGCTTAGAACTGGCTCACACACTGAACACGTGAGAACCTGGACTACTGTTTTTCAGGTGCACCTGACAATATGGCTCAGGCTACTTGGACTTGATGAGTACCCTAGCACACTTGCTATTCTGTCTGAATCTGTGCGACTCCCATAGTTCTGAAATTCAGGATATATTGTCTTTCTGTTTGCAAAAGGTTAAGTTTGTTTTGGGGTGGTTTTTGTTTGGTTTGGGTTGTTTGTTTGTTTATTAGAAAGCATAAGTTATGCTCCATCTCAGCACTGTCAAATTTTAGTGATACTGAAGATAATCCCATACGGATAACATAAGGAAATTATGTGACACCTAATGGAAGCACTTTAATGTAGTTTTGCATTTTAAGATTCTTCATTTTGCTCTTGCAAGGTTTGAAAATGTGGTTTGAATATATTTGAGAGTGTGAAAAAAGAGATTACACAATTTTTTTGTTTACTATGCAGCTCCCTCCATAAGCAGCACACATTCAATTAGTAAGAACACTAAACATTTCCTACTGCTCCTGTTTTGCAATCAGGCTTTGCCTGGTTTCTGTTTGCTGCTTACAAGATAATGACATCTGCTGGAACAGGTCACTAGTAAAAAGGTGTTACCAACTGAGAGAGAAGTTGAAATCCAATCTGGATAAACGTATGTTTGAATCTTTACCAGTTATCACCTAAACATGTATTTACAGCAGACAGATAAGTAGGTGAAAACAGTATAAAGAAGTACTACCAAAAAAGTATTTTAAAAGTGGTATTTAAGATCATAAGACACAAAAAAAGTTTGTGCTAAACTTAAGCGGATAGCGATGCAATGCAAAATGCACTTCTATTGATTTGAATCATTTGGGAACAGAGCTGATCACTATAAGCCGGCTTCTCTCATGTGAGACATCTTCGGTTCAACACAGTACCATTTAACCCAAGGAGGGGCTTCAGTGGAGTTTGCATGGATTCCTGTGAATTTCTCTCAGACATGGAGCAGGCTTTTTCTACATTAGCAAGCAATTTTGGGCAGTAATCAGTAGTCGTATACTGTTAGGACTGAGGCATTTCCTGTCTCCACTACACGTTTTGAGGAATTTACATCAGACAACAATTTGCCTGCTTACCAGATCATATGTCTTTTGTACAAAAACTTGTTTGAAGGCTCTCTGAAAGGAAAAAACACTGTGCTCACCAGGTGGTAGTGAAGCCCATGGCCCTGACATGGAGGCTTCCCAGGATGCTGTTAGAGTAGGATTGCTGTTTTAGTTTCCCCCAAAAGAGTCATAGGATTGCAAAATCACCTTGTGAGGCAAATGAGCATGTGTTGAATGGAGATGATCAAGGGATATACATAAGCAGCAGTTTAACTTGAAAACTCACTGTTATTCTGACCCACGTAGCTAATATAAGCTTTAGAAACTGAGTGTCAGGCCAAAATACAGTTTACTTGGAGTGACTGTAAAATACCAGTAACCTACATGTTTATAGGGAATTTAATATTTGCTTTTAGATCAGGTCAGAAGAAAAAGAAAACTGAGATATTCTACAAATTGAAGCCCTGCTTTTCATGTTTTGATGTTTGGCTGTTTGGTTGTTTTCTCTACTTTCGGCAATATATATGAAATAGCGTAACTTGTAGATAACTGTCACATGGATGTAATTCTTGCACAAAAAATGTTGTTTGCTTCCATTTATTTTCTCCTTTTATGATACTATTTTTTATTCTAATTTTATCATTTGTGTGGAAGAATTGCCATTTAAGTGTTACAGATGTGTAATTTCCATGCCTGAACTCTCTAAGAGGTTAAAGAGTAAAGATTTAGGCTGCCTATTTAGGTACCATCGGAAGTTAGAAAGTATAGTTAATCCCTTCACCATAAATATACCAGTATAAGAGTTTTGCATATGAAATATTCTTGCCTCCACCTTTGAAAATATGTCATACTCCCTGCTTCATTTTTAACGTCTACCTGCACCAGTGATCTGTTCAACTTGCAAGAAGAAGTTAGGAGAACTAATATAAGTCTTTGAAAGCATCAGTTTGCATTTTGAGGTATCCCACACTCCTTAATATAGTTGATCTAATCAATGAACTTCTCTTTGGTGGTCTTCAAGAGGCTTTTCACTTTTCTCCACTCTGTTGGTATGGTCTATTTACATTTAACAGACCATACATTCATATATTGAGTGTCTGGGGACTTTACATAATTTCTGGACAGAAGACATAGCAGAGTTTTTGCCTCAGGCCACAGAACAGCTCCAGAAAAATCAGCAGAGTCCATTTCAGCACAATAACAAACTCCATATTCATAATGTGCTTATGGGGCTTCCTCATCAGAGGAAATGAGAGCATCTGGCAAATAGCATATTCCCTTAACAAAAACTTCTCTAAGTCACAGGAAAGCAAAATCACCTTGTGAAGCCAATGAGCATGTGATGAATGAAAATGATAAAGGGATTTACACAAGCAGAAGTTTAACTTCAAACCTCACTGTTATTCTGATCCATGTAGCTAATATAAGATTTAGAAACTGAGTATCAGGACAAAATATAGGTTACCTGGAGTGACTGTAAAATGCCAGTAACTTACAGGTTCATATAGAATCATAGAATAGTTAGGGTTGGAAAAGACCTTAAGATCATCTAATTCCAACCCCCCTGCCATGGGCAGGGAC
>JANRGW010040536.1:0-22756 GCA_024733675.1 Psilopsiagon aymara | reverse complement strand
TTCTTTACTGTGAGGGTGGTGAGGCACTGGAATGGGTTGCCCAGGGAAGTTGTGAACACAGTTGAGAAGCAAACATCGCTGGCGGTGTTGAAGGCTGGGTTGGACATAGCCTTGGGTGGCACGGTTTAGTGGGAGTTGTTCCAGCTGATGGCAGGGGGTTGGAACTAGATGATCTTAAGATCCTTTCCAACCCTAACTATTCTATGATTCCATGCTGGTTAGCCCTTACACCTGGGCACCTCTAGAACAGTGCTATCAACAAGGCAGTTCACTCTTGTTTTAACCACACCAGCCCCCTGAAGGCCCATTTGTATGCCACCATTGCATGGAGTGCTCCTGAGCAGCCTGAAGCACGCCACACAGAGTGCAAAGATCCGGCCCCTGCTCCCACAGCTGAGGAGGCAGGACAGGAAGCTGGTGCTGGGCATCACCTACGCAGGCTGTGCTCCACAGTGGTGACACTGACATGGCAATTGGACCTTGCTTAGCCCCCTAACACTCTGTCTGCAAACTGCCTCTGTGGAGAGCTCTCGAGTGCCCTGGGACGAAGCTTGCAGGGTGCAAGCATCCAGCCCTGCTTGCACACATGAGGTGCCAGGACAGAGAGGTGCAGCTGGGCAATACCTACACATGGAGACCTCCGGAACAGTGCCACCAACATGGCAACATGTGCCCTTCCTCTGTTACCTAAAGCTCCATCTCTGTACTGCTCCTCCACTGAGGGAACTTGAGCATCCTGGAGCACAACTGGCAGAGTGCACATGTCAGCTCCTGCTCATACACCCGAGGTGCCAGTACAGGAAGCTGGTGTGGGGCATTCACACTCTGTGACCCATGCTCCAGGATGCCCAAGAGCGGGCACCGGAGAGGCAGTTCACAGATGGAGGTTTAGGTGGCAATGCCAGGGCTTTAGATCAGAGGAAGATTCAGGTTGTGTCTTCATAAAGCCCTGCTCTGGGTCTTTCTCAAGCTGTTCATCTCTCCCCTTGGAGCTTTTCTGGAATGAGTCAGTGGCCTGTGCCTCAGTTTCCCTACCTGTAAACCAAGAACAATAACAATTTCCACTGCTTCTCTGGGTTCTCCAGTTTGCTATTTTTATTTTACCCCTCTTTTTCTAGTATTGCTTTTGCTGGTCTGACGATGTTGTCAATTCTTGTTTGTTTTTCCTCAGCCTGGTTGCCGCTCTTGTCTGCATGTGATCATGCAGAGGAATCATAGAATCATAGAACAGTTAGGGTTGGAAAGGACCTTAAGATCATCCAGTTCCAAGCCCCCTGCCATCAGCTGGGACACCTCCCACTAAACCATATTACTCAAGGCTATGTCCAACCTTGGCCTTGAACACCACCAGCGATGGAGTATACACAACTTCCCTGGGCAACCCATTCCAGTGCCTCACCACCCTCACAATAAAGAATTTCTTCCTCATATTCAATCTAAACTTCTCCTGTTTAAGTTTGAACCCGTTACCCCTTGCTCTATCACTACAGCCCCTAATGAAGAGTCCCTCCCCAGCATCCCCATAGGCCCCCTTCAGATACTGAATGAGGTCTCCACGCAGCCTTCTCTTCTCCAGGATGAACAGCCCCAACTTTCTCATCCTATCTCCATACAGGAGGTGCTCCAGTCCCATGATCATCCTCGTGACCCTCCTCTGGACTTGTTCCAACAGTTCCATGTCCTTTTTATGTTGAGGAGACCAGAACTGCACACAGTACTCCAGGTGAGGTCTCACGAGAGCAGAGTAGAGGGGCAGGATGCCTTAAGGAAATCCAGGGAAGACTGCTGGAATACCTTCCATCTTCTCCCTACGTACCAAAAACTTGATCATCCGACAGTAAGTAATATTTATGTGCTTATATACATCATATATAACCTGTAAAGCTGCTTTATTCCAAGTAGGTTACCATCATGTATTACCCAGAAGCAACTGAGAAATTTTGGGTTAGCTTTGTATATATGTATTGATGAGAAATCTGAAGCATGTTTTTCTATCAGACTCAACTGGAACTGGAAAAGATGTTCCTTATGTTTCTGCTGGTCTGTTTAGAAGAGATCCCAAGCAAGGTTGGCTATTTTCTTCAGCAGGTGCTTAATATTTCCTGGCAATGAAGGCTGTTGAGTTTGCTTCCTGTAGGGGTTGCCAAAGGTGATGACAGGCTTGAGTGTCACAGGCAGCTTTTGCAGATCATTGTCTTCAGCTGTGTTATGGTGGGTTTTATTGTCCAGGACATGGATTCTGTTTCACTTCCCTGCTTCTGCATTCTGTCCAGATGGAAGCTGACTCTGAATTTAGGGACCCTGTGCCTTACTACTGGCAGAGCTGAGGATGGCTTAGAAGATCATTTAAAGCCCTTCCTCAGCAGACAAATCACTCCTTGTAGACCTGAAGAGGTCCTGATTGCCTTTGACCTCAGCTGCCAGCAGGCAATGAGGATGAGAAATTCATGTGTGTGGTGTCTGGACATTCACACTTAGGGAGCTGGTGTCCTGGTTACTGGAGAGCTGTGTCCAGTGAGGCTTTAGACAGGTGGAGTTTTAGGTGGGTAAGTAAGTGAGGATATCCATTTTGGAGGCACTGTTCTGGGTGGCACCCTGTGTAGAACATGCCCAGCTATTTGTTTTTGTCCTAACACGTTAGGTTTAGATACAAGGTCTGGACATTCTCATTTAGGGAGCTGGTGTCTTGGTCATGGGAAAGTGCTGTTCAGTGAGGCTTTATACAGATGGAGTTCTAGGTGGGTAAGTAAGTGTGGACGTCCCTGTTGGTGGCCCTGCTATGGAGGGCACCATGTGCAGGACATCCAGCTATAGATGAAATGTAATAAGAAGATATTTAGAGTGCTTGATCAAGGAAAGAAAGACAGATAGTACTTGTTTTTAATAGCTTGAGTAAATTTGTTTCAGACTGGAAGCCATAATTACAGGAAATGTAGAGTACAATATTCTTAATCTGTCTCTCTTGCAAACATCACATTTTCTCTTGAAAATAAACACGTTTAGAACAGAAATGGAGATGATGACTAAGGTATTAGATTTTTTTTTTACTCCCTTTGTTGCTGGAGCTGGGGTAGCTGTGCTGTCTGTTGCTTTGCTGTCAGATCCAGGGACATCTTTTTCCTGCTCCTTATTGAACAGGACCCTATAGGCCAAGGCCAAGGCCAGCATGTTGCAGCAAGTTGGACCATGCTGAACAGGAAGTGGCTTGCTTGTTAATGTAAGAAGACTCAAGAAAGGAAATAACTTGGACAAAGGTAATTTTTCAACAGTTTAAATCACTTTTTTCCCCTCAGTCTGTTCATAGTAACACAATGTCCGTACTGTAGGAATAGATAGTTTGGAGGAAATACCTACATAAGTCAATTTTTGAGCCCATGTTTAAGACTTCAGCTGAGGTGACGGCAGCCTTTTATACAGCTCATTTAACAAAGGGCTGGTGCAGTTTCACACCATTAGCTCTGTAGCTGATCTGCATACAGGCTGCAGTCAGTTTTGTGTACTGCATGTTTCTTAGCAAGGCTTTCTAGCTAAGTTAGGTCCCTTCAAAATCAACCTGTTTGCTCTTGCATGGAAAAGAAGCCTCCTGTACCAAACATGCATTCTGCAAAGATATGCTGGATCTTCTGGTTTGTTCAGCAAGTAGGACATGTATACACATTCTTGCACGATGCAGTATTCTCTTTTGCAAGCCTATAAGCTGCTTAAATAGAGAAGATAATACCTCATAGATGATGTTCCATCCTCAGTGCTGAGTTGCTGAGTTACTGATTATTGTGGCTATCATTTGAAACCTTCACTTTGAAAACTTTCTTAGGGGAAAGACTGCCATCCTCTTAATATCTATTCCAAACTAATTTAATGACCACAATTTAAATTTATGCTTTCTTGCACAAAAAAAAAAAAAAAAAAAAACACCAAAGAAATACCCAGAGGCTATTGGAAAATGAATAAATAGGTTCGTTATAAACTGAATTATCCCAAGAACATGGATGCCTTCTTTCTTGCGCACTTTCCTTGAGCGCTTACTTTTAGCCATTGGGAGAGGAAAGATATTTTAGTTATATATAGACCTTTGGTCTGATGACACCCAGCCAGAATTTTAATAATGCTGATTGAAACTAGAGGGGAAACCTGGCTCCAGGCATCCTGGAAACACTTCTGGCAGGGTCCTGCATTCACCATGCACTAGAATTATTCCCTGTTGCTGAGGTTGCTTCAGCTCTCCGGTGAGTATAACTCAGTGGGGTCAGATTGGAGCCCTGCTGATTTACATTCACTGAGCCAGCAGTGCTTTATATCAGTTTATGAATTTAGGGCTTGTCCTCTACTATGTTGACTATGTTTTTTGCCTTGAAATAGGGACACTCTTTATATTGAAAACATTAATATAGAGAGTGACAGCTTACACATAGGTGGTGAGAAATTAGTGCTCAATAAATTTGTCGAGATAGTTTATAATATAATTTTGATATTTAAAATATAATTTTGTATTATAATATTGAGAATTATTTATGTGATCTAAATGCCTTCCCTCCAACATCGTACTACTCTACAATAAATATTTTAACACAAGTTGGGCAAAAAAGGCTTTTTAACTGTGAATTTGCTCTTTGCTGGGGGAATGCCTTGGTTTCTCATTATGCAGGGAGCTTGCAGCTTCAGGAAATTCTTACTCTGCACATTGCTCTATCTCACTACAAAGTGTCTCAGTAACACTGTTGGTTTGCTCTAATGATGAGTCTCTGTCATAGTGCCCTGGATCCTTTTTATAGGGAAGGTGCATTTTACCAGATGGAGAAGCAAAGTAAGTGAATACAGCAACAAGCAGTCAAGTAACTGGCATTAGCTAAGATGAAGTCTAGTGGTTGCTGTTTGTATCTTCTTAGGGTATCCTCATGTTTTGCCTATAATTGCATTCAAATGTGTAAAAGCCCCAAGCCATATTTTTATCAATATAACCTGTTTCATGAACCTATAGAATTTTCCAGTACCACCATACCTTAATGAAAGCTTAATAAATCAGACATATCAAGAATGCTGGCAGAATAACATTAGCTAATATTATAGAATATGAAAATACGCTCACTTGTGTGATGGAGACTGATGTTTGGCTTGTTCCATGCTTCGGCTCCTGTGGAAGCATATGTGGTAGATAAAGAATGACCTAATGAGTTTCAAGGAGAGAAGAGAAGTCTCTGTTTTGAAACAGCAGAAAACACTGAGAACAAGATTCAAAGCCTGCTGTTGATGCTGTGTTCTTGTTTAAATGAATAAGATGCACTTGTGCAGACTGTTCAGCACATGGCTCTTTAAACATTGTCATTTTGTATTTCATGGAAGGAAGTTTTGTCCAACTTGCCAGTGGCAAAGCTGCTGTCACATCTTTTCAATCTTGCAAGGGCAGGATGTATTATACTAAGCAGAACGTCAGTTTGGGCTGCCTTTGTAGATGAGAAGAGCTAAACCCAAAGACACTGCTCAATAAGCTTTATCTCTTGGCTTGCTAGGTTACATTTCTGTTGCTTGTTGAAGTCAAGGAGAAACTGGTGGACTTTATTGTTACAAACAAGGGGGTTCTTACACTTGACCCATAGTGGTGTTTGCTCATGGTGTGAAATGTGGCACTTGAGCCCAGGCATCCTCAGCGATGCTGGTCCATGGGACACATATACGATAACAAAAGGCAGCAGCAGGTACACAGACAAAGCGTAGCAGGCAAACTCACCACTGAATACCTGGCAGCAAACCAGATTCACAGCAAACCACTTCAATGCAGCCTGCAAAGCAGTGGAACTGTCAGAAATCCCACCTCCATAATCATAAGCATGATTAGCATTTAAAAAAAAAAGAAAAAGCTTTTCATCTTCAAAGTCTTTTACAAACATTCACTAATTAACCTTCCATGTCTCGGTATTGCAGCTACCATGGGAAGGTCCTCAGGGGAAACAGTAGAAAAGTTTCTATATATTCCTTTAAGATGATGGTTGAAGCACAGATTCCTTTTTTTTAACTCACCACTGAATGCAAAATATTTCTATAAATACTTCAAATAGCACTAGAAATGCTACTGGAAGGTATATCTGTGTATACAACCTGTGTAAAAACTTATGCAACATTTATGTCCCTTTTAAGTCTTTAAAATATGACTAATGGCCCATTGGCCCTTTCTGCTGGAGTGGATTTCTCTAGGTGGGTCTGAAAACACTTGCATACAGGATGAACTTTGTAAAGTAGTCCTACAGGAGCTCAGTGAAGCTGTTTCTGGCTTAATATAAGCATACAGCATTGACACAAGCAAAGCTATAATGAGTATAAATTGGCCGTTTGGACTGTTACACATGTTGGCATAGACAGGCCTTGACGTACAGGTAGGTCCTTCAGCCTTGTACAGTTACTACGCTCACTTGTTTTTTTCTGGGCATTCTTACATCCCAGGGAGGCAACTTTGTGGCTTCCTTAGAGGCTCAAGCTAAAGTGTGCCTCAAGAAGCCTCATCGCTGCAGAGTCCGCTGCCATGCCATCAATCGTCAGTCATTTATGAATGTAATGAAAGCTGAGTTCAACTCGCTAGCTGCTGGTTGTAATCCGAAAGGTAAGACTGTAGTAAAATCTGTATTTTAAAAAGACACAAAAATAGACATCTAAGTGGCTATGTCTTTTTCAGAATGGCATTTTGAATAACTAGATCACTTAGGACCCAGATCTTCAAAGTACACATAGACCTGGACATTAGGCAGTCTCCTAGCAGACATTACTATCTGCTTTCAAAATGTGGTTCTGATTCATTTATAGAAACTTTACAGTTTTCTCATAAACTTTCTTCAGCTGTTTTAGGAAAGTGGTCATAAAGTTTCGTTTCCCATCCCTGGCTACAGTAAGGTCTGAGAATGCACCTAAAAACAAATACTGACCAATGTGTTCATAGGAGGCATTTCTTCCTGCTCTGAACTAAAGACAAGATGATTTATGACTTTCTCACGGATTTTGTTGTCTGATGCAGTTGTGATTGCTTTAAAGTCACACAACTTTGCTGAAGACTGTATTATTTAGTTGATTTCTAAAGGCTTTCCCATGACAGAATCCATGCCTGTCTTCAGTTTTAGATCTCTATGTTTCTTGTGGTAAGATAGGGGCAAGCAGGCAGCAATGACAATTAGACAAGAGCAGTGGGATTTGCTGTTTACTAGTTTAGCTGCAATTCCTACCAGCTTCATCAGTTTGCTAGTCAAGAGCAATTGTTAGTGGAAAACTAGATCTATGAAGTTGTGGGTGAGTAACTGGAAACATCAGAAACTTATCTTCGAGCATGGTTTGCCAACAGCAAAGCAGAGTTGTCCAAATGGTGCAAGACCTTTTCAGTTTTTTGGTGTGGAAATGGCTGTAAGGCACACACCAAAACACCAAATGTGCTACTATAAATGGGATTTTTCTCTTTAACTTTCCTGTGGGAAGAAGAGTACATCTGTTGATGCAGGTGAAAGCTCCTACACAGGCCTGCACAGAGGGACCTCAAAGTTCATTGTATTTACTCTCTGAAAAGTTTTCCCTGAAGCTTTTGTCTCAGCTTCACACAAGACAACCTTCACATCTTATTCCTTTGAGCCATACAGCTGTCACTTGTTTCCAGCATACAAAGGATTTCCTCATCTTTCAGGGGAACTTTTAGCAGCAGAAAGTTCAAAGAGAGCTTGAGCTGATGTTGCGCAGCTGGAGGGCTCCTCCTTACCTCTTATAAACCCACACCGCCCTTTCCTTCTGCAAAGCTCTGTGGGGCTCCTGAAGCACGTTTTCCCATGACAGTTGTTTTCCACAGTGGTACTGCTTTGCCCAGCTTAGAGGCTTGGCCTGGAAGTTAGCCGTGCTAATGTATACCACTTTGGTATCTGGGGATATTTGAGTTCAAGTTCCTGCCCCTGATGTACTCTTAATGCTTTCAGGCCTTAAATGAGTCCATGTAGGTTTGGATCCACTGTTTCAAAATTGCAGAGCTATTGTTTCAGAAAGTTAGGTACTGTACCAAAGGTTTTGTTGATTTCCCCTTATGCAACAAGGAGAAAAATACAGCCAAGTTCAGAGCCCGGTCTTCACTTTTTCTTCTAAGTGATTAAGTGCATTGCTATCAGGCATATGATAGCACAAGCACTGTGTGTTTCCTACTGATTCATCAGCTCTCAGTCTCACGTTAAATACACCATCATTTTGGGGGGCAGTTTTCAAAGCTTCTCCTTCCTTGTTTTGCCCCCTCTTCCAGTCCTTGCAGTGGCATGTGAATGCTTGCTGTCCTCAGAGCTGCTACCCATTTATCAGCAGCACACACCAAAACGCACATGTTGCAAAGACAGACCACTCGGGAAGGAATTTCAGGAAAAAAAGCAAATCAGTGCTAATTCTGGAAAAAAAAAAAATCAACGTTTAATAGTAGAGATGAGGCTAGATAACCTTCTTAAGAGCTTACTACTTTAATCTATTGAGGTCACTATATCTGGGTATTTACCAGTATTTAGAAACCACAAAGCAATTCCTTTTTATTTTTCTAATCCCTCCATCAGTTAAAATTCAAAACCAGGGATGGAAAGAAAAAGAAATATTCATAGAGAGATTTGGAAAACCCACGGAACTGGTAGAGGACTAGGATAAATTTCTAAACTAACAGTACACGGCTGCTTTGATTAGGGGTTGCTGAGAGATGTACAACTGTTTGTAGGTAGGTGGGTTCAGTTTATTTGTTAGAATAAAATGGTGACATCACCAAAATGTTGGATTTAATCATCTTGAAGCTTATCCTAGGAATTAGCCCTGGGTGACCTTAGTACCACAGAAGCTTGCAATATCTGATTGCACCTGAATGTGAAAGATTTCAGCCTCTGCATCTACCAGAATATAACTCTCTGAGCACCAAGATCAATACATGATAAAGAAAATATACCCATTATGACCATATCTAGAGTGAGAATGGAGGCATCAAGCTACTCTTTTCTTTTTCTCCCATCCTGCCACAGCTTTTTGCTCAGGAATACCTGAAGTGGTGTGAGGAAACACTTCTGGCGAGAGGAGCATACCTCTCCTCCTCATCCCACCTCACTAAGCTTGGGCTGCTGAATCTACATCACTCATACCCGTAGCATGTCTGGTCTTCTGGTTCCTCTTGGAACCTTCCCTGCCTCATCACCTCTTGGGCAGCTTGGTAAAACCCTAAAAAAACACCTTCTGCCTCCATTGTCATAGTCCCTGAGCAAAAAGTGCCTCTCTGGGATTGTCCCCAAAGTTCTTTCTTTCTCTCTCACTCCATTCTCACCATTCATTTATGCTACATGACCGAAGAACTCCTCCTGGCCAAGACCAAGAAGTTTTCCAGGACAAAGCTACAAAAAAGTTTTTTTTTTCTTTTTAGTTTTCTTTTCTTATTTTTTTTTTTTTTTTTTCTATTTCCCATTCTCAGTTCACTTGCTGTTTAGGTCCTCTTCCCACCTTTCCTTCACCTCCTCAGACCACCCAATGGCTTTTAAGCTTCACGTCTCTTCCCACTCTCTGATCTCAGTCCCATGTTCCTCTACATTAACATGTAGACCTAACTAGAGCCATATGCTCTTTGGGAGGCTAAATCTGACACAGCTACAAGCAGTGTGCACCCTTGCTGAGGAGGAAAATCTCATAACCAAAGTCTGTTGCTGCCTCCATCCTGTCAGCCACTCAATTGATGATGCTGGTGCTGCCTTCTCCCCTCTGGGCTGCTTTGTTTGAAAGGCTTATCTATTTATAGAAATAAAATATAGAAAGGTGATAGTTTAACTTACTTAATGAAGTACTCTGCAGCCTGATGACTGTGATTTATTCGGCTTCCCAAGTGCTTTAATTCTACATCGGTTCTCCTTCATTTGCCAAAAAGCTACAGTAACTGGAATGGGAGTCAGAGTGGCTGCTTTACACCAAATTATGCAAGAATTCCCCACAGTCTTCAGTGGGACACAGTTATTTCTGGCTGTAGTATTTTATTTTTTTTTCAGTGTCTGCCAAAAATGCTTATTTTTGTTGAAATTTCCAGCAAGAATAGCTCAGCAGTTTGGAACAGGAATGCTGTGTCAGAGGTGAAGGGAAAGATGGAAGGCATCTTGTGTGTAAAATAATCTCATGCTTTCACCAGTCCTGAAAAGTAAAGCAGTTAGCTACTGGCCTACGCTTTCCTCAGCAACTCCGCTTCTAGGTATCACAAGAGAAACTGATTCTGAGGAAACAGATTATTTTCTTGTGTTAGTAGGCTATACACGACAGAAACCATTCACTGAACCAGACAGGATGCAGCACTCACTGGGCTGTGAAGTCTGACCAGATGCTGTCATGACACGGAGGTCTTTTGGGAAACCTCCGTCCTTTGCAAGGCAAAGAGATCCTCCCATCATTTCATCAATGTAGGTGGGGATTCAGAGATGTCCCCCATGAACATCACTGTGCAAAATCTGAAGTCTTCAGTCACACATTGCTGCTGAGTGGGGTCTCTGAGCACAGACTTCTCCCTCAGACCAAATAAAGTGAGATATCATTGGAGCCTGGACAATTCAGAGAGCTTTGTGATGGGCTGAATCCAGTGTAGCTGAAATTAAGTGGACTGTCAGGAAACCAGTTTTGCCCAAGTTTGGTTGTCTCATAAAAGTGAGTCCTAATTATGTTCATCTTCAAATACTAGAAGATTGCGATGCTACAAGTCTGGTATTTCATAGATGTCTAATGTAGGAGGTACCAATGTGGGTCAACATACAACATCTGACAACCACTGAATGCTTTCAATTTGGAAAATAATGTAAGTAATTCTATATTGCTGTATTGCACTTGGCCTTCAAATGAATGCTGCAAAGAAGGAAAGAAGTCTCGAAAGGATCATTTCCTCCACTTTCAAACTGCACCTCAGTGAGAGCAGCCTCAGTGCTTTGTCATCTGGTAACTATGTCAATTCTTCTGTTGCAAAGCCTTCAATGTCCCATCTCATGTATTTGCAAGACTCCAAAAAGCCATTTCCTGATGCCCTCCCAGTCTACTGACATGTAGCTGCCCTAACCTTGGTTCTTGTTTGTGGGAGCCTTACTACCCCAGGATTTCCCACCCTCAGCTGTGCCAACTTAATGACTCTCCAAGCTGTCCTTGGCTCCAGATACTCCCAGTAACTCCCTCTATTCTGTAGTTCTCCCAGAGAGAAAACACCAACCTTCACCTTTGTTCAAAACAAGGACTTGTTAGTATTCACGGTAAGAAAATGAACATGGCTGAAAAGCTGTAACATTACAGCAGATGGCAGTGCAGGGGCACGAGCAGGTGAAATTTGGTGAAAATGAGAATTAACAGATGAGTGTATGTGCACCTTGCAAAGCCCAAGATGTTGGCCCATGTTAAGATGTCTGTCCAGCACACAGTATCTTGATAAGATGTTTAAATGGTAGTAATGTCACCAAAATGGGCATTTTCATTCCTTGTGACAAAGTGTTCCCAAGGATCCCTGTGAAATTGCATTGCTTTTGACCAACACTATCATATGTATGTCTGAGTGATACCATTGAGCTTTGGCAAGATTTGCATCCAAACACAGATCCAAGCATCTACAGGTTAGAAAATGCTCAGAACAAAAGAAGACCAATCTACAAAATGTGCTGGCATTGGACACCTTTTCTTAGTTTGAACATGACACTGCCCTTCAGTGAGCTAAAAAAACATTTAGGCAACAGAAAAAAAATTAAGAAATTGAGAAAGCAGAACATATCTGACAATTCTTTTAGAACGAAAATATTAAGTTTTGCTCCTCCTGTGCTTGAGCAAACTCCTGGCTTAGAGACAGATGTAGTGAATATGTGTATTCCCCGTACCCTATACAACCAGTAAGTCATTTCAGTCTGGGTGTGAACACAATCTATTCTCAGATGATGTGCCTATGATTCTTTCACACCCTGAGGCCCTTGGCAAGAATCCTAACAAACAAATTTAGTCTCAAAATACCTGAGGCAGTGGGTTTCTAAGCCTTGATCAACTTGAAAAGAAGGAAGCATTTCTTTTTTCAGGGAGAGAAAAAAAGAACACAGAAGTCATTTAAGGAATGCAAGCTCGACACACATACCAAGAATAAAAAAGCCCAATGCGACAGACCAAGAGGCAGCAGGCAGAAAATATCACATCATTAATGTTGTTAGTAGACCCAAAATAGCACAGGAATGGATCTCCACTGAGCATAAACAAAAACCTAGGGATGGTAAAATCTCTAACCAGCTTTAGCAATCAGTGAGCTTTAAGTAGTCACCACTGATAGCTGTTTGGTATTGTTAAGACATAATGATTCCTCTAAAAGTATTGTGATATCTTTGATATGGGAGGGATTATAACTAATGCCAATCTTTTCCACTAGAGGCAGATCTTTTGGAGAATAAATATCCATTTTCCATATTTTACTTACTACTGTAAGTGCTGGAGTGTCACAAGCACAACATATCCACAGGTATTTTATCAACGAATATGAGATTGCCAGGCCACATTTATCAATTCATCTACTGAGAGGACAGGCCACAGCAAAACAAGCTGCTTTTCTTGTTATACCAGTGCCCTTCAGCTTTGACCTTCGATGACGTGGTAGCATCATAAGGTTCTCTGTGTGCCCATTTAGCTCTTTCTTGAGCTACTGGGTTGATACTACATGTAGAATCCATTAATACCATCAAGATACTATCTGTAACATGAACATCTTAATTATCATAAAATTAATATATCTTTTATTTAGAAGAGGAGCAATATATACATATTTCAATGAAAGATTTCTATTGGTATAGTGAAGCACTACTAAAAGCTAAAATACCTACAGATAAGGACTGAGGCAACAGAACAGAATCTGTAACAGAGAAAAGGAAGCCAGAATGCCCTTTTGAAACATGTTATAATCCAATTCTCCACTACCTGCAGAAATTGCTGTGTGATGCTCTTTGCTTTGCATTACTCCTGACTGATGCACAGAGGTCCATTTTGGCCAGAGAAATCTAAATGTCAGAGATGAATTTCTGAAACCTAAAAGCAAAGAAAGAAGTAATCAAAAAAAAAAAGTCTTATTACACCAAAATACACTAAAACTTCTGAGTCTTCTCAAATTCTTTCTCAGAATGCTTTTATTGCCAGTGAAACCAGGAAAGTAGCCATATACGCATGGTGTTTATTATTCAGCTGGTCTTACACAGGCATCTGCTCAGAATCTTCTGTACTGGTTTTAAGATGAAAATACTGTTCTTTGCATCTTAGTCACACAAGCTGTACAGTTAGGAAAGCAGAAACCAGAGTCTAGCTTGCTTTGCTTTTCATTGAGGGGATTGTTTAATTAAATCCCAGGCAAAAAGAGCCTACAAGCTGCAGGCAAGTTTTAATCACTGGCCGGGGAAAAAATAAAATCACACTCGGTTCTTAAATACCACTCTGAGTTTTTCAGGATTTGCAAGTTATCAGTGTCCTCTCATTGCAGAGCCTTCTGCCTTCTCTGCAGCACTCCTGTTACAAAAGATGCCCAAATTATTGCTAGATAAATAGGGACATTTACACTGTTTCAGCATTCTTAGGGTAGATGTCTGATATGAAGATAAGCAGATCATGTTCTCTGGCCAATGTCCTGCTGGGTGTTGATTACATCTCCACCCATCTTCAAGAAAATGTGAGCTTAACTAGCTGTAGCACAGGCTACCTCATTGTCTCAAAGTGCAATAACAAGCATCTTGGATACAAAAACCAGAAGTTGCATCAGAGCATATTAACTTTTCTCTTTTGAGGTGTCTGAAGAGGTTAAAGGCTTTCTCTTAAATTTTAATCTGATTCATTAATGAGGAAAGGGCTGTTTGTCATACAGCAATACCCAAAGCTTAAAGTAAGCGCTGTGCATAAATCCTTGTTTTTGTAGAGAAATAATATGTCCCATATATGTTAGCTATTTTATAGCTGATGAGATCTTCTGAGGCATCACTAGCAGAATCATAGAACCATAGAATGGCTTGGATTGGAAGGCACCTTAAAGTTCATCCAGCTCCAGCCCCCTGCCATGGGCAGGGACACCTTCCACTAGAGCAGGGTGCTGCAAGCCTGTCCAACCTGGCCTTGAACACAAGAGCTAACTAGCTCTGTCCTTTAGCTAATTAAGATGTCATATCTTCTTTCTTGGAGTGAAGTCTTGCTGCTACTACCTCTAAACTAAACCCCACCTTGCTGTTTAACTCGTCATAGGTACAAGATCAACAATTGCCCTGAATAACTCTCCAAAGCCTCAAGCATTAGAAGCAGAGATTCTGATCTTATGGTTGCTTCTGCTTCTTCTCAAAAATCGAGCCAACACATTTAAGACTTGCAGGTCACTGTGCCTCAGGTTCCAGCTCTATTTCATCCCCAGGCATACACCACATAGCATTCTTGAGTCCCTGTAAATTAGGGTAGATATACATCAGTTATGTCAGGCATTTGCTTGCCTCAGATGCAGAAAAAGCACAATGTTTTTTTCCTTTCTCAGTAACAGCAGGAGTCTGGTTAAGAACAAAGAATTAATAAATCCCATCTGCCAAGGACAGTTATCTCCCTCATCCAATCCTTATTGCCCACTATGTATTGCCGCTCCTCCGAAGTGCAGGTCAATGAGTGTGTCTTCTCATACCTCTGCTCAGAAGGGCAAGAAGGGCATTTGCAATCACTGGTACTCAAGGATAATGACTCCAGATTAATGGCGAGGAGATTAATGTGGAATAAAGGTAAAACCCATTCAAACTTAATTCATTTTGCTCCTGAAGCTTTCTCAGAAAACCACACTTTCCTCAGAACAGCTTCTTCCTTCACTCCTACTCAGTGCTTTTTCTAAACAGCATACCGCAGCAGATGCCAGGGTTTCTGCTAAAGACTGGAAACCCTGTTGTAATGGGTCTTTCTTCTATCAGACACCAAGATTCTAGATGCAGCGGGGACAGTATGCTGGTCAGCAAGTAGGAAAAGGAGATCTTTTTGTCCCAGACGATGGTGCTGATGCGTTTTCATCCCAGACCCACTTCTTGTGCTGAGGGTCTCCACCTGCCTTCCCCACATGAAAGGGAAAAGGAATCAGTGAGCCCACGCTCAACCTCAGGACCCATGTTAGATGCAGAGATCCTTCCTGAAGGCCCCTGTCCTTGGAGTTCAGCAGAAGAAGAGTTCAAACAGATGTGGATGTTGCAACCAGGAGAGTGTACGGGGGAAGGAAGCCCTGGCACCATACCGTAAGGTTCCTTTATTTGGGAGAGCTCTTACTAATGGAGCAGGACTAAACTGACAATACGAAGTCAGGTTTTTCATTCCCAGCTTCCCAAGAGGATTAGGGTCTTAACTCTGCAGCAACCACCATACTAGACCACATGGATGGAAAATACAAATGAGTAAATGACAACTTTGGAAATCTTTACAGTCTCTGTCCTGGTTATTAACACAGAGCAAGTTTTGGGCTTAAACATATTTCTCTAGTATTGCTTCTGGTTCCTGAGGTCTTCAAGATTCCTGTGGCTCGCCTTTGCCTTTTGTTGCCTTTCCATATCCTGTATGCTTGCTCTTTCACATTAAGGTTGTGTTGAATCTTCTCTGCTTTCTTTTCCACAATAAACATAAGAATGGTCTTTCAGGGTACATGTAATTGCCTGATTTCTGCCAACCAGGCTACCAGCTCAACCAGCCCGCTGAGGTTACTGGGATTTCATTATGCACACCACATTTTATTCCTTACAGGCCTCCCACAGTTTCTTAATTACATCTTGTTCTCCATGTATCATTATTCCTTAACGGGCCCCAAATTAAAGTCAGTTAAAAAATCTCACCACAACATAACTGGCTTCCTTTTTCACTTGTGGTTGTCTAACATCCATATAAAACAAAAGATTCCTTACAATAGCCTTGTATATTTGAGCCTCAGGACTGAAAACTATCTAAAAAGATAATAACAGTCAACCCTGCTGTGTTCCTGGTCTTAATTTAATAGAATAATGGCAATGCAAGCCTGGTAAGGACCTCCTGGGATCACATAGTCCTTTGTCCTCTCTGAAGGATAGGCCTATTATACCTAGACCATGTCTAATAATTTCTCTAGCTTGATCTTAAAACGCCTCCATAAACACTCCTCCTTTGTGTTGCATATTTAGGCACTGCACCACAGATAACTCCTAATACTACACCCCGAAATATCTCCAGTGCAAATTCACTGAGTTCATCACAGACTATTTTGCAAAGGGCTTTGAGAACAACTTACTGCCTTTCCCTGTAACAGGTCTTTGAATGCTGTTACATCTTACCTGTAGTCTCGTTCCTGTACTAAAGCATGCAGTTTCCTTCAATCTTTTCTCAGAAGTCATGGACTTGACTTTTGTCTTCTGGCCGTGTTTTCTTTATCTCTTACCCTTTTGATTCCCTCCTCTGGGCTCCTCCCAGTTTGGCAACACTATCAAAAGTGCAGTGCCCAGAACTGTTCAGTGCCAATGTCGGCATCCCAGGGCCAAACAGGGAAGGATAATTACCTTGCATATGTTACCTACAACACTTCCATCAGCCTTGCACAGCATGAGATATGCTTAGTTTTGTAACAGCACCATATTATGACAATTTCCTTCATCATGGTTCCATTAGAGCAATCACATCTCTTCATTCCCTAGTTTAGAATTTAATTTTCAATTTCCCTTTCCTAAGGCTGTTTGTATTTGAGTACTTACTTTCCCTTGGTTGGTTTTGGGGCCTTTAGTGCTGTTTCTCAGTATGATTCTGAATTTTAATCCTGTATCTCAAATAGCTTATAATCCCTCATAGCCTCAATGTTCTTTGGGCAAGTCTTCTTCATGATTCAAGTTGTTAATGAAAGTCCTGAGTCACGATTTTTGCAGAGCCCTGCTTTTAATGTTTTTGCAGTTTAAGATCAAACCATGTGAGTGTGAGCTCACTGCATCATGACTCCGTGTAGGTATGTCTTTCTTTTGTTTCCTTTAGAGAATGTTAGGTGGGACCCTACCAAAAGCCCTGCTAGAGTCAGTATGTATCCACTTCATCTCCTTTATCCATGAGAATAATTATCCTCTCAAGAGGGAAACAAGGTTAGTTTGACATGACTTATTCTCAGCAAACCTACTCCAGCTGTTTTTATTAGCTTATTATTCTCTAGGTACTTTGATTCTTTAATAATTTGATACATTCAATACATTGATTCAATACATTGATTCTTTAATAATTTAGTCTTGTGTATCGTTCAAGATAACACAGAGAGACTTGTTATCTCCCCTGAACCTTTCTTTTCCTCTTATAAAGGACGGGTTCTGCAGGTTTTCTTGTAGATCCTAGAGAACCTTCTCCTCTTTTGTTACCAATGAGCGTTAATGGTTCAGATACTGTTTCAGTTTTTTAGACACTGCAGGGTAAATTCTACCAGGCCACACTAACCTTAATATACACAACACATTAAATATTTCCTAACCTCTTCTTTCCCTACTCAGACTTGGGCATCTGTGCTCTTGCAAACAAGAGAATTCCTTTAGGCATTTGCTCACAATTTATGTATTACCTGAAGGAAAGATCACAGAATCATAGAACGGTTAGGGTTGGAAGGCACCTTAGATGTCTTTGAGTATCTTGGCTTTTTCATCATGATCCATTATTTGCAATCTTCCCCTCTGAAGAAATGAGACTGACTTTTACTTTGCCTTTCTCTGCTCTTTCAGTGTTCATACAGTCTTTTCACATTAATTTACATTTATGACCCTCAACAGTAGTAAGCTGTTATGTAGTTTGTCTTTCTAGGCTCAATCACACCCTTCTGGTTATTTTTTTCCACCCAGCTTTAGCCAGATGGTCTTGTTCCTAATTTGTAAATAAATCCTTTTTTAATATTCAAGACTTTAAAAAGCTTCTGCTGCAGCTATTCCTTTTTCTTACGCTGATTCCTTTCTCCTTCATAGCACAACAATTTGCCGTTGTGTCTTAAATACAGCTTCCTTCAGTAATTGCTCTCTCTCCTGCACTGCCTTATCCTTAAATTATCTTCCCAAGAGAACAGTCTTACAAATTCCCTGAGTTTCTCAACGTCTGTTTTACCAAAGCCTACAAAGCAAAATCTCTATTTTGCTCCTCTCATTCTGTCCTTCTCTTAAAATAGAAAGCTACAATCAATTGCTTTGCAACCATTTCCTTTCCCTTCGTCCCTGGAATCTATCATTTTTACAGAAGCTGGCCCGGTGTGTTAAAAAACCCCTGTGTCTGAAAGCTGCTGTAGTTTCTGGTCAAACAAAAGACATGAAAAAGCAAAGCTTGTCCTGCTTAAGCCTGGATACAACCATGCTTGTACTACTTGATAAGGGTCAGCATTGCTCCAGAAATGTGCAGAGGTGATCTGCTTAATTCTGATGTGATGTGGCAACTGAGACGCAACACACATGCAGAGAGGTATTGTTAATCTATTTTGTTACTTAAGAAAACCTAAACCAGTCAATGCAGTTAGCAATCACCACTCACAGTATTCAAGCATACAAATTTCTGTACTCTATGACTTCTTCTTAGCATCTTTAAAACTGCAGAGGGATATTCATATTCAGCCTTATGGTGAACTGCATCCAGTCCAACAGTGATGGAGGGACTACACAGCAGTTAAGTTAATGCTCTATTCTGTAACCCAAAATGCTCTTCAAAGCTAGAATATCTGAGGAAAAAGGGGGAACACACGCACATAAATTCCTTACCTGTTCAGGTTAGAAAAAGTCTAAATATGACTCTGTTAGCAGGGTCTTCTATGTCAGACTGGCAGATTTTAAACTGCTTTCAGGGGGGCACCACTTTCATATTTCAGCTGTCTTCTCATTATTGTTAAACCTGGAAGCTCAACACCAGATGACAGAAATATTTGTACCAGGAGAGAGCTACAGAGGTAAACACATGTCGGGAAACTGTCTGAATGGAGAGTTCACTTCAGACAGAGATCTCCCTTTAAGCCATGAATGAAAAGCTGCCTAGATCCATCCTTTTCTAACTTTCTCTTATCTGTCTGCCCAGTGATTTGGCTCATCATTTTCTTGGCAGAATTTAAAGCAGGTTTAGATGCCTGCTCTCCATCCCCACATAAACACCACACATGCAGAAGAATTAATGAAAATTAGACTTTAAAAGCCTGCTGTAGGAAATCTCACCCAGAAGCTCAGTGAGCATCAGAACCATCCCACTTGCCAATACACCTCCCTCAGCAGGGATTTAATGAAAGGAGAAAACCAACTATGCTCTCTTAATCACTGGCTATTAGAAGCTGTCAATGAATAAGGAGGAGCTCTTTCACATCTCCTGAGACAGTTGTGTTTCCCAGAGGCACAAGAATACAGGACTTGGTTTACTGGCTCACAATCACCACATTATAGTTTTCTGGTTTTAAAGAAAAGGTGCTTATTGAGGTATTTCTAAAAAGCCTCACTGCATTTAGAAAGACTGCCCCAAATCCCTTCTCCTTGACCAGTTAACCCTCTTTTTTTTTGTCTTTAGACGGGACTGCATCACGGGCCACGTATAATCATTTTGTTCAGTTGCAAGCACGGTCCTTAATCACTCTGTCTCCTCCCTAGTACAGATACAGATCTATACTCCCATCTCTTTCATACTTTTTGAGCATGACTGATCAGTTTTACTGCAGGCAGTTATGATCTTGGACTGTGGTCTGTACACCCCTTGCCCCTCCTAAAACTTACCGATGCCACATTCATTGCTGTCTGTTTCTACCACTGAAGTCTTCTACTACAACATCCTGATCACTCTCTGCAAAGTTGATTTTCTTTTCCCTTATTTTCTCTACATGGTTTATACAAACGTCCATTAGAATCAGTCCCAAATCCACTCTTCTATTACCTAACCATCAACTCTCTTACCTTTCCTCTAGCCCCATATCCCTTCGACAGCCTCCCTTTCTGCTACATTCTTGTTTAGTGCCAGAGGAGAAAATGGCTTGCTGCAGAGCACAAGGGATGCAGCACAGACAAAGCTGAAGAGGAAAGAACCAGAAAGAGAAAGCAAACATCAGTATGAAAGACTTCATTTATATATAAACGATTTTGGATTTGCAGCAGGTATAAACTGCCCTGTTTACACTGACCTGCTGTCCTAATAAATGCCAGCTGAGAAATTGCCATACCTGTTTTTCCACAGGTAAATACTGAAGAAAGCATTTTACAGCCTTGTTCTCCATTACATATCACAGTAGCAGGGTCCATTCCTGAAGCTCTCGCTTCTCTCAGTTATTCAGCTGAATCTCATAGATCTATATTTAGAAATAAAATCATATTAATGCCAACTGCTGCCTTGGTCTCCCAGAATTTACAAGGCACTTCACTATGGGTGCTGAAGTCACATACTCATCATCCTGTCTCCACAGAACAAAACATGGACGGCGCTGTTTCTTGCATGTATCTGGGCCATTGCACACAAAAATAAATGAGTGTTATTATACTGCAATAAGAATGAACATAGCTGGTGAAACATGCCATTAAACATGTTATGGTTAGAGCTCTGGAGATTCCTGATGGCTGCTCACCACACTCATTCTGCAAGCCAGTTGCGTTGCAACATGATGTAGCTCTTGTGTGAAGGACAGTTGTGTGCTAGGGTTGACTCTGCGATGGAAAATGCACTTTCCCTCCTTCTAGGATAATTTACTATTCATACTGGGAATTAAACAGTAGAATACATGGGAAAGCTCAGTGTCATGCATGGTTTGTCTCTGCCTGTGGCAGGAGGTTGAAACCAGATGATCTTTAAGGTCCTGAACCCAAGACAAAGAGTAAAAGAAAGATCACCCACTGAAAAAAAAGCCTAGAAGACTTTTGAACTGTATCCTGCCTGCTAAGAACAAAAGAAAGGCTTGTATGCTTGAGGCTAAACAAACCACATTGCAACGAGGGTGAAGAATGGTGAACATGAAGTGCCTCACAACGGGGTGTTTAATAGGGTGCTAAAAGCAGCAGTGCCCTCGTAGCCAGACTGTGCAATAATACAAAAGGCAAGGGGTGTAAACCCACAACCCACCACTCCAGAGGAAGGGAAGAGAAACAACCTGCTCTTGCCAGGTGGCAGGAAGCACCTTCACTCCCCATCTATAGGCCTTGAGCAGGTTGATATGATCGTGTTTCTATCACAGAATCACCGAATGGTTTGGGTTGGAAGGGACCCTTAAATATCATCCAGCTCCTCTGGCCTTGCTTGAGCAGCTCCACATCCCTCTTGTGTTGTTGCCCCAGAGCTGGATACAGGGGATGTAATTATCTGCACTGAGATAGCTGGTTTTCACTGAGGGAAAGAAACCATTCAAGATGAAAACACATTCTTTGCATAGCAAAATGTCTACACAGAGACAAGAGATTCTTTTTAGGAGTCTGTGTTTACCCTTTCAGATTAAAGAGGATATTTCAGTAATGATTGTGCAATTTTTGAGCGGATGGTTACTTTCACTTCCAGAGCAAACACAAAGTACTTCTTCTTGGACAAACTGCTTGGAATTTCTGCTTTGTCATGAGCTCAGTTTTTATAAATAAATAAAGCATTGCCCAAAGTCTATATGCTGCCACAAGGTGATGGCCATGTCCCATTTATCCACATGTACATTGCCACAAACAACTGTAAAGTGAAGCCAGTGCTCAGGGAGGCATCACCTGTATTTAATCTTACACGCTGAAAAAAAGATCAATAAGTCTGCACAGCGTCTGCACAGATCTTGAATTAATATGGCTGACTTACAAGCAAAAAGTGATGGCATTGTCAGGAGTAAATATTTAATGGGATAATGAGGTCTCCTGTGCCTGTACTTTTACACAATTCCATGATGTGCTTGGCTGGGTTGCAGACTTTATTCAGGCTGTTCCTACATAAGCGTGTTCCAGTGTGAAATACGAATTCCTGAAGGCTACATTGTCGACAGCATAGAATAGTATCATAGATTCCCAGACTGCTTTGGGTTGGAAGGGATCTTAAAGCTCATCCAGTTCCAACCCCCTGCCATGGGCAGGGGTACCTTCCACTAGAGCAGGTTGCTCCAAGCCCCATCCAACCTGGCCTTGAACACTGCCAGGGATGGGGCAGCCACAGCTTCTCTGGGCACCCTGTGCCAGCGCCTCAGCACCCTCACAGGGAAGAATCTACCATTTATTTGTGAATAGATTTTTTCTTGTGAATAGAAAAGATTTATCCTTGACTATTACTGCACAGTGCCCCTTTTCCTGGACCTCTTCTAGTTGTCGATGGATGCGCTCATGAAACAGTGGGTTACATCGACCCTGACACGGTGCTCTGGCACTTAGACCCTCCGGGATGGACCCTAGACACACAAACGCTTGACCCACCTGGGACACGATCCCCGCTCAACCCCCAGCCGGCACCGCCGGGCGCTGGAGCCCTTCCCCGCCCAATGCGGCGTGGAATGGGGTATTGCAACGTTTCGGCTTTTGGGATCGCGGCCGACACCGCAGCCCGAGGGCGGGACGCGGGGAGGATGCCACCCCTTGGCCCCCCCTCCGCTTCTCCCCGCGGAGCTGCCTCCCCTCGCCGGCTGAGGCAGCAGCCGACGGCCGTGCCCGCTTCTTCCCGCTCCTCAGGGCGGACGTTGCGGCCGCGGCCGCCGCCTCCCTCCCACCCGTCGGGGCTGGCCGGGGGTCGGCGCACAGGGCCCAGGGGCTGCCGGCAGATGAGCGCGGCCCGGCGGAGGCTGCAGATGAGCCGGGCGAAGGAGCTGGTGGCATACTGCCTG
>JANRGW010040535.1:0-14592 GCA_024733675.1 Psilopsiagon aymara | reverse complement strand
GGGTGGTGAGGCACTGGAATGTGTTGCCCAGGGAAGTTGTGAATGCTCCATTGCTGGTGGTGTTCAAGGCCAGGTTGGACATAGACTTGAGTGATATGGTTTAGTGTGAGGTGTCCCTGCCCATGGCAGGGGGGTTGGAACTAAATGATCTTAAGGTCCTTTCAAACCCTAACTATTCTATGATTCTATGACTGTTTATTCGGCATGAAATTTATCCTAGTGTCCCGGGTTGTAGTAGTTTTTCACAACACTGAATTTTACTTAATTCAGTTAGTGTTTCATTCCTTCTCTTTTAACCAGTGAGATCCATTGAATTAAGGTGGTGTCACCTTTTTAACAACCAGCTTTTTATTCCCTCAAAGAAACAAAGTAGTGGTTGCATCCTGAAATCTTAAACCACTTAAAATTATTTTATAAATACACCCCTTATTTATTCCCTTATGTCTTAGTTGTATTTATCATACAGTACAACTGAGTGAGCATATATCTAGCAAAAAAACTCATTCCTGTCATAAATGTATTTTTTAAGCTCAGGGAAAGATTCACAGCAGTAGCAAGCTGTTGTGTTTATCAGGTAACGCTTCCAAATTTAAAAGCAAACATCAGTTTTTCTAGAAGCAAGGTGCATGGCTACCTTTGAGAGAAAGATCACCTTACAGTTGCAGAAAGATGTTCTTTTTTTGCAATTCACAGGAAAAACAAATGCTGAAGTACCTGGCAGCATGAAATAAGGGGGGTGTGTGACATTGGTAGGGGGAATGGTGGTTGTTTACTTGGGATAGAAATGCTTACACGAGGTGCAAACCTCATCTAACAGTAGGAATACTTGTTACATTAACAAGATTTACTGACAAACCCCATCTGTGCCTTCCCACCAAACAAGGTCACTCGGTTAGATCCTAAGGAGCCTAATGAGCGAAGTGCCAAGTCTCTGGAGTGATAATGGAGGTTTGCTCTGACTTACGCCTCAGGCACTTGCAATATTTTTAGTACTGGAAAATAAAATACAGTCAAGGAAAAAAGGTCATAATTTTTATCAGACCAAACCACCTTGAGAAATATCAGTGTGTGTGCCTGTGCATGAACATTCCTGGATGTTTTTTATCTCTTTTCTTGGTTATTCACAGTTTACTTTTCTCTTTTACTTCAGAGTGGTCCTTGAGAGCACTTCAATGCTTCATCTTGGCCATTCATTTCACATCTGCATCTTGGTTACAGAAACTTCAGTGTGGTGGCAACATGCCTGGTCCTTAAAAAAAGGCTGTAACACCAACACCATGTGTGGTTGCTTCATGATTACAGGAGAAGCCTTATCATTAAATTTTTACTGTTTATGGGTTTTCTGTTTGCAGTTTCTGAGATAGTCTGGTCAATTTGTAACAAATATTATGGCAAGTACAAAGGAGAAAGGGACATAGATGAGCTTGGACCATTGCAGGTAGCACAAAAAAACCTCTGCTAAGTATCTTCAGTATTTACAATTCTGAGTATTGAGTTTTTGCTATAGATTAGTTGATAACAATAATAAGTTTTAAATTATTTCTCAACAACAGAACCATCAGTTATCTAAAATCATTAAGCTACAAATTAAAAGAAGAGGAAGAGAGTACTTTCTCTACACTCTGAAGCATGATTAAACTGTGGAACTCTTTGCTGTCAGGTTTTTTTTTTTTGAAGCCCAGTAAGAAATTGTTCATCTTTTAGCCTAGAAGTAGAATGGTCTGGTTGTGACCTCTAGTTTGAGTTCCTATCATTCCATATACACTTTTTTTCTTATCCACTTTCCAAAAGTGTTCTCTAGAGTCATTTGAAATGGAACCCCAGGTCCTGTAAACCCCAGATTGAACCAGTATCTAGTAATATTTATCCACTCTTGTTATGAATATGTGATCTAGTGAATTTATCATTTGAATGCCAATACATTATGAACTGCCTGCAGAAAAATAGCACCCCATTTAACTGCTCAGCCAGTAAAAGAATGCTTGTCTAAATCTGTGAGATAGGACTAGGGAGATTGAGACTACTTTATTTACATGCTATAAAAGGAAATAACATAGCAATCATTAGAAAAACAACATGGTGAAGCAATAGGATAAAAGCAAATTTTGAAGCATCTTCAGTGGTGTTTCTCTCAGTCCCATTCTTTAATGTCCTGGAGTGTTTCTGGAATGAAATAATGCTTCTTACTATGAAGGATTTATTGGGTGATGTGCTTATATAAGAGTTGAAGTATGAAAAAGATGAGGCAGCAGAATTGGTGGAAGTGACTCCACCCTGCAGAATCTTTTCTGCTCCACTTTCTGATAGGTTTCTGTTCTGTCTCAGTGTATACTCGCTCAGACCCTAGCATATCACACACAGGACTCTTGTTTACAGGACAAGGATTTTCTTTTCCATTTGTGTGCCTTCATACTTACTGTATACTACAGGACATTACAAAATCAGACATTTGGAGGACAGAATAGAGCACTGATTTTAAAGTTCTTGGGGAAAAGCTTCCAGGAATATGCTCGTGTGAAAATGAATATTTTAATATTCTGAAGGAAAATGTCTCTGTAATTGTCAAGGGGCTCTGCACATTAGCACCAATGCTCAGTTGCCTTATAAAGTACAATTGTAAAAGATGTCTTTATGTAGTGATATAACATCACTGACTGTAGTAGAAGTATAATCTATAAAATTGGAAATGACATGAGAATTTTAATTCTGAGTTGAAGAATCCACAAAGATAAAAATTACATCTTTATTTGTTGTTTTATTGTTTGATTTACAAACGTGCTGTTGTTCAGGCTCTGCAAATATCCATCCATTAGGAGTCTGTGCATACTGCGAATCCAAAATCTGGTGTTACACCTAGAGCTATTTGGGATCTTCACCCAGCCTCCGCCTGTTGCCACAGCATAGTATGTGTGTCCTGGGATGCCCAGGGCTTCTCAAATGGCAACTAATATCTGGTTTTGAACAGTCACCATCAATATGCATAATTTAATTCCAGTCTTGTTTAAAGGGATTCTTGTGTTTCAGTCATCGTAAGCAATCAGCCACAGATGTCATGAGAAGTGATAGTGTATTTTGCAGTGGCTGAACCTATCTGGTCATAGATTAATTACTGTTTCTTTCACTTTTAAACTTTCACCTTATTTTTGGTGTATGAATAAAAGTTTTCTACTACGAAGAATACGCTTATAATTACATCCGCCTCATACTGCAAGGTTTTTTCACTGATGCTTGTCCTTTGTCTTTTAAATTCTCCAGTTAGAAGTGGTGGCTAATTAGTTCAGCAATATGAGCTATATTTAAGCAGAAATTGGTATTTTTTTTTCCCTTATCCACTGTTGTTTCCTGTCATTTGACTCATCAAGCTTATAAAACTATGCATATGTTGTCAAAAACATAGCTAATATAATAACACATCCAATAACCCTAAATAGTCCTCTTTATTAACTGATAGGCATAATTAAATATTCTGAAAGATTGGGGTGAAACATTGCAAAATCTCAAATTTAAGCAGGAAGAATGTAAGTAACTCACATACTTTACACAGAGCAGCACATCACACTGCTCCCAACACAGAAGGAGAAATCAAGGTGTACATTTCAATGTCTCCCAACACTTTACAATAAGGAGCTTCTGAAATCCCTATTCCTCCATTCAGCAATTAACTCAGGCACACCACACAGTATCTCATACCTGATATTCAAAGAAGACTCTGTCCCAGATGGTACACAGGTCATGAGGGTTTTACCCTCAGGTCACTGCAGTCAGAATTTCCGAGAACCTGGAACAATTTGTTTTCTCTCCAGTCACATTATGTTTCTGGTAGCAATGATTTCTATTTCCTCCCCCTCTAACCTTCCTGATGGTCATACTTACCTCAAGACTGTGTCTATCTGCTCCTTCCAAGTAAGCCCTTCTGTCATTGTCCCCATGGCCTCACATGTGTCCTAGGTCAGCCCTAATCTCTGTCTTGCATCTTGCTGAGTTACACCCTGAGTGCAGCCTTCAAGGCAATTCTCACAGCTTTCTTACCAAAACTTGCTGTCTGGGCTTTAAAAGCACCTTTTTTTTTTTTTTTTTTTTTGGGTCATTATTTGAAACTGAATTATTTTAAAGAAAACAAGATGAGTTTTGGCTTGTTCTAAATTATTTGTATTGGATATTTCCTATATTTCTTAGGTTTTTTCAGCTTTTGTAGCTTTTGCGTGGCAGAAAAGAATGGCCTCAGATGGTGGTTTTCATTCTGGATAGAGAGAAAAGTATTTTTCTGCAAAATGTGTTTCTGCCCCTTACCTGACCTGTATTGTTCAGTTACTCATTAACACTAAAAGAGTGTGTTTGAATGTGCCTTTTTAGAAAAAAGCAGTATTTTTCTTTTAGAGGATAACCAATTAAAAAAAACCACAGAGAAAAGTAAATAGTCGATACAATAAAATTTGAATACCTTGTCACATACCAAAATGAAAATTACTGCCTGGAAAAAGAGTTCAAAACATGTTTTGCTATAGAACCTCTTTACAATAGAAGAGTTGACTTAAAGGTATTGTATATGTAATCACCAACAAAACTTTTGCGTTTGTCTTACAAAACCCACAAAGATCAGTAGATGAAGCTATTAAGAAGCAGATACACAGATATTATGTGGAAGAGTCTTACATAAGTGAAAGAAAATAATGGTTACAGTAAGCTTTATTGTAAGCCGTGAATAAATTGCATTTGGACTTACAATTGAGTAACACAAACTCATATGACAAACTATACAGAGAAATATACAATTTCTTGGGATCTCTTTATTCACTTATTTAGCTTTTCAGTAAAAGATATTGCAAGCTTGAGTAATTTTAAATGCAACACTAATGTTAAAGAAATAAAAATTAAGCATTTTAGACTTCGTGCAGAGACAGCAATTTAGTGTCTTTGTCCTCTCAGACTTTCTCAGGACAGTCCCCAGGTAGGTGCCATGCCCTGAGGTCTCTTTGCCATTGTCAGTGATGGGTGCATTTTCACCAGGTTTTATCACAACCTGAATCACTTGACTGGAGGTGGCCAAGGAACTATAGAAAAGAGTGTGTAACAGTGGCCAGAGAAAGGTCAAGACAGGGAACACTTTTGCACAGGAACACTAGTCATTCATCAGGCAAATAATAATTTTATGGGAGTTATGCTCACCCCTGCTGAGGTTTGAACAGATTATGTTTAATGTTTAATTAATTCCATATAGACCTTTCCTAGCAATTAGGGAAACATCTCACCTAATAACTTAGGCCATCACAGGATCTGAGATTGCATTTCCATTAAAGATACTGGAGTATTAACCCCCCTCACACCTGTTTGCTTGTTTCACCTTAGTTTGAAAAGTCATCTTCATGAAGCAATACTATTATGTTTGCCAGCTGGGGATCTGATGTTAGAGAGGTTTTAGCCAAATAATAGGCCCCTCCATTGGGTGATTTTTGCCTTATGTATGCTTCCTGTCTCCCATGAGCGGAAAAGCACAAACTGAAGCCTCTATCTAGATTACCATGCTTGTATCCCTCTAAAAGGCACTGATTGATGGTTCTCATGCCTTAAACAATGTACAATACCATGTCACTCTGCTGTCTGCCTGCAGAGAAAAGCTAACAATTATAGGACTTAGTCTTTCTGTGAGCGGATAGTATGTGCAATGTTTATGATGCATTTTTCTGGTAACCACTTTCATGAGGAGGCATCTAAAGTGGAACTTATTTTAAGTAGTTCTCTAAGGATTCTACATGTCACTTGGCAGCTTGAACAAAAGTGCTGTCTTTTCCATCTATTGTTGTACCAAGCAAACATTTGACGGATGCAAAACTACCTAAAGTGCATAAATGGCTTTAAGATATTTCTGCAGCCAGCCTTTGTCATGGGCATTGTGGAAATAGTCCTCTATGTGTGTGAGAACTTTTGTGCAGCTTGTCTATGTAAAGAAATTACGTAGACAGGATAAGCCCTTCAAGAAGTAGTATTGATTAGGGATAGAACTATAGCAAAAAAACAGTCTAAAATATTGTATCTAAAAGCTTGTTTCTTTTTTTTCAACTGCATTATTTATACTGTATATGCTTTCCTCACAAGTAAACCAGTGCTCTGTACAGCCATAACACAGTATCAGGCCCAGTCTTCTCATTAACAGATGATAAATCAAAGAAATTGGGTGGGAATGTATCAAAGAGAACTGAAAATATTCCTCATCTTCTTGTTTTCACTCAGTTGCATGGGCTCTTTAGGAGAGATTCCTGTATATTTCTGCTTACGTTTTATATTTCTGAGTGCAGAGTTTTCAAAATAATTTATTGGAGGGAAAGCCTACTAAAACACTAAGCTGTGTGACCTAAGCAACAGCCTAAACTATGCACCATAAATTCTGAAACTGGTGCCTCCCCTGTCTTTCTGGCAATGTCAAACAAGAAATTCGCAGAGCTTCTCTGGTCATATTACAACAGTGTGGAAAAGACCAAGAAACCTGTTTGTGTCCTCTGATAACGGATAGAGCTACAAAGCCTCATAATAGCAGAGGATCTAGCCCACTGTGGGCATTGTGAAAGCAGGAGGTAACAGTAAATATTTGCACTCAGGAAGAAGTCTTCAAGGTCTTGAGCATGTTTGCATGTCTTTTGTATTGTGTATTTTCTAAGCTGTCAGGAAGCTAAAGCAATACATATTCATTTAGGGTATAAGAATATAAACAAAACTGACACAGATGTCCTTATAAGACTGTAGTTGGCTCCAAAGTTTGGAGATACTTGCATGTAAATCATTCAATCAGTGTGGCAGAGCCATGTCAAAGACACCCGACCATTACAGCATGAAGGGCTAGCAACACATTGGCAACCAGCAAATTGCTGCTTCCTTTTGTGTGGAAATACTCTCCTTGTTCAGCTTTCACATGTTGATGCTCAAGCCAGAAGCAGTCGCACCTGCGAAGTCTCTTGAATTAAGGGCTATGAGACTAAGACTTTGCTCCTATTTAAAGCAGGAAAGTGGCCCACCTTGATATGGCATTAAGACATCAATGCTAAAATCTGTGAACTGACAGCTCAATATATTTTGAATGACTATCCTACAGAGGCCCCAATATGTCCAAATCCTCAGTAGATGTAGATTTCATATAGAAACCCCACTGTGAGATAATGGTTGTTTGCAGCCTGAAGCCCAAAGACTCTATTTTCTGTTTTGTTTCTGACAATTTCAGACAGCTTGGAGGGGTGGAGGGAGGAATGTCAGCAGTCAAAAGTATTTTCATTTTAGTGTGAATGTCAAATGAACATAGATCCATTTCTGACAAGAAATGTTTAAGGGTGCAGAAAGAAGCATGAAAAGATTGCTTAGTTGCTGATCAAGTTGCTTGGCATTTACCTTGTACAACAGAAACACTAAAAGTGCTTCAAACCCATCTTTCAAAAGTTAAGTGTTTACATAGGTTAAAGCATTTCTTCTTTGTTGGATGTGTCCAACAAAGTTATTGTAGCTCTAAAAGGAGAAATCTCAAAGTTCAAAATCTGAATTCTTAGTTCTAAAACAGACCTAAGCTTGAAAATCAAATTTCTCTTATATTTATCTCTGTCTTTCCACATCATCTAAAATAATTGGAGTCTTTCAAGTTACATCTTTTACCCTGATTAAATCATAGAATGATTTGGAAGGGACCCTAAAGCTCATCCAGTTCCAATCCCCTGCTATAGGCAGGAACACCTTCCACTAGACCAGTTTGCTCAAAGCCTCATCCAATATGAACGCTACCCAGGATGGGGCAGCCACAGCTCCTCTGGGTACACTGTGTCAGTGTCTCATCATCCTCACAGTTAAAGAATTTCTTCCTATCTAATTTCTACTATAAATCTCCCCTCTTTCAGTTTAAAAACTGAACCCTCATCTATTATTACACTCCCTGGTAGAGTCCCTTCCAATCTGTAGGCCCTGTTTAGGTAATGGAAAGCTGCCAAAAGGTCTACCGTGAGCCTTCTCCCGGCTGAACAAACCCATCTTTCTCAGACTGTCTTCATAGGAGAGGTGCTTCAGCCCTTTGAACAACTTTGTAGCCCTCCTTTCCAACAGATCCATGTTTTTTTTTCTGTTGGGGGCCCTAGAGCTGAACTCTAATCCAAGTGGGGTCTCACAAGAGCAGAATAGAGGAGAAGAATCACTTCCCTTGAGGTGCTGGCCACACTTCTTTTGATGCAGCCCAGCACACAGTTTGCTTTCTGGGCTGCAAGTGCACATTGGCAGGTCATGTTGAGCTTCTCTTCAACTAGTACCTCTAAGTCTTTCTCCTTAGTGCTGCTCTCAGCGCATTCTCTGCCCAGCCTGTATTTGTGCTTGATTATACAGCTGCATTGTGCAAACACAACAACTAGTCTGTTGACAAATGAAAGAAGATTGTGCAGCGTGACTAAAATTGTTCAGATATCTTCACATTATGTAGTACATAAGCAAAAATTCATCCATTATACCTTGTTATAGAAAAGAAATATTTTATTAAACAGCAATTCATTCTGCATATCACAATTGTTAAACCCAGATAGTTAAAAGTTACATATTGAAGCTAACAATTTGGATTCTCCCTCAAAGTTAATTACTGGTGCATTCTCTTGTACCTGGTTGCATTTGAAAGCAAGTGTCTAAAATCACAGGGAATAAAATTAAATGAAAAAAAATCTTTGATCATTGAAAGTATATACAGTTATGTTTAAGGTATAACTGCAGATATTTCAGTTGTTTACAAGATAATCAATTTGACTATGAAAATAAAATTGCAAATTGTTTCACTTCAATTAAGAGTACATAAATAATTCTGGCATGCATAAATATTTTACTGTTGAAAACTGTAGCACATAAGTTTTTATGATGCTGTTAAAACAGGTCTAATGCAAAGTTAATAACACACACACACCATAACTGTCTATGGGGGCAGAAGCCATCTGTCACAAAGAGAACTAGAAATGGTGTTGCACCAGAACCTGCTAAAAGACTATTACAATAATGTGAGTAGTGAAACACTGCAGCAATAGAGCTACAACAAAATATGTGGATTTATCCTGCCTTTTGTCAAATCTTGACTTGGTGGAAGTGCATAGCACATGCTATGTGCTGAGATAATATTCCTAAGAAATTTAAGAAGGTTCTCCAAACCTATGCTTTCGCTTCTGTAATACACTGTGTCTGAAACTGTAAAGGGTGGGCAAAACCCACAATTGCAAAGTTAGTAATTAAAATTATATTTTGAAATAAATCTTTCATTTTTGTTTTTAAAGAGAAAGATGAGTGATAAAGTGGCCTCATATTAGAAAACATTTGGATAGCATATAGTATTCTAATATGCAGTTAAATATCGGTGTTTTCAGCTAAGTGGCATAAAATTATAGTATCAGTGACTTGTAGTGGGTAAATGAAAGATTATGACCATAAAATAACTCAAACATAGATGAATAAACAAATACATAGAAATGTATTATTTATTCCAGTGGCCTGGTATCTTTTTAGATTGCTTTGGGTAACCTCCAGGACTGTAAGGACTAACTTTCATGCCTTTGCTCAGACCACATTTATGTTAGTTGAAGAAAACATCAGTATGTCTTAGACCTTGTACATTAGAGCTAATGTCATTTGCGCTAGGTGAGCATCTGCTCCTTCATCAAAAATTCATAACTTTATCAGCACCAGCTTTTGGGAAAAAAAAAAAAAAAAAAAATCTTGACAGCTTAACAAATCTTTGAATCTTGTCTATGCCATGAGGTGCTGACATGTAAAATACTTATGCTTTACTGAGTCAGGCTTGTAGAGCAGACTGTGTGATCTACTTGGTATAAGACCCAGGACCTTGTCTACTGAGTATTTATTTGCATGCTTATTTATTTCTTACCACAAAGCAAAACATTCTTTTTTTCTGGAAGGGGCAAGCTGAGATGGAGTTGGCTGGGCTAGGGACACATAACAGATTACCAAACATTTTGTTTTTCTCAAATTCTTTTACTTTACCTTAGAAAGCATGGTAGTTCCAGACACCTAAACAATGCAAAGTTTTCTATAGCATCCATGAATGTAGCATTTTTCACCACTCTCTCTTTTTCTGTTTAAAATGTTTACCTTCAGCTTATGTGTACTGACCTTTATGTGATTTTTGGGCTTTGACTACTTAGTTTTAGGTCATCTGAAGTGTGGCTATAGGGATGCTGGGGAGGGACTTTTCATTGGGGACTATAGTATTCCCATTGCTCTGTTTCTGGTCAGACATTTTCCACACAAGCCATCAGCAGAATCCTCATTGTGAAGCAGCTGAGACTAGATCCTGAGGGGAACAAACAGTGCCTTATACGCAGAGAAAGGCTGTTACAGTCATCTTACAGGAAATAGTTTAACCTAATCTAGTCAAATCTAGATGAGTGCAAGCACTTGACTCATATGTCCAAGAGAAACTGTAGCAGATTAGAAATTAGAAAAAAATTGGAACACTCTATTACTTAAGTGGGGGATTTGTTACTCCTCAGGCAATGCGTTACTCCTCAGGCAATGCACTGGAATGGGCTGCCCAGGGCAGTTGTGAATGCTCCATCCCTGACAGTGTTCAAGGCCAGGTTGGACATAGCCTTGAGTGATATGGTTTAGCAGGAGGTGTCCCTGCCCATGACAGGGGGGTTGGAACTAGATGATCTTAAGGTCCTTTCCAACCCTAACTATTCTATGATTCTATGATTTACTGTTAATATAATCCTTAATGTCAGTAGTTCAGGTTGTGCTGTAAAATACTAATCCTTATATTTGCCAGGAATTACAGCCACTGGAAACTGTGGTCTTAGAAGGAAACTGTAAAACATTACTGAACTTTGAGAAAACAGAAAATTGTGACCAAAAAGAAAAAAGAATAATAGAATAATATTCAAGGACACTCAATATCAATAATTTTAGCTATTAAGGATATAAAAAAAATATTCCTTTAGGAACAGCAGGAAACATTTCATTCAGGTGTGAAATCACTGCCCACCAAGTAATTTAGTTGAATTTGACCAAGAGCTTCCTTTCAGTTGCAGCTGATTGGAAAATACAGAAGCTTATTTCTTGATCTCTCTTCAGAGACAACTGAGACCCACAACTGCCATCCCAAACAGGCAGCTTCCTCTGACATAATACCTCCAGGTATTCCTTCCCTCTGCCTGGCTCTTTGGCTGAGATTCATCACTGTATCATTAGCTCTGACTGCAGAAATAGAGGAGGATGATATGAAAACGCAAAACACGTAAGACACTGGAACTATGTTTAAAGATACTATTCTTGTGGCACAGATGTGCATCTTCTTGTAATTCTGTAGCTTTCCATAGAATTACACCAAAAGCACAACAAAGCATTTAGGAGGAAACTTTGTTCCCTACCAGGTGAACAGGATCACAGAAAAAAAGAGGAAGTATTATAGTTTTCCAGTTATCTTTGTGCAAACTGAGATGCCAAAAGCAGCAACCAGATCTTCCAGACCTGTAGCACAAAGATCAGATGCTTACAATACGCTTCATTAACCTTGGTAAAATCACTTTTCCATACCTTTTATAAAGACACACCTGGAATTGTAAATTCAAAATAACTATCTAGGAAAAAACACAAAAAAGAATCCTGAGTATTGCTGCAAATAATTGAGTCAATGTAAGAGAAGGCAAAGAAAGAAATAAAAATGTTAGGATATAGTAAATGAAGAACAAGCTAGAAAATGTCTGTGATGAAAATGATTCTACTGAAGAGGTCTTCTTGAGATGACTTGCTCATTTCTGATCTACCTGTTTCAAAGACAGGACAGTGGCAGTGCAATTAGGAAACTGTTTTTAAAGATATTAAAGTCATGATGAGTCTGGGGCTATTTCGATCATCCCAAAAAGGACAAAGCTGAGATAAATGTATGAGCTGCCTATTGTAGAGCTATGCTTCTATAGAAATTTTCCTACAATAGAAGAAAAGGATATTCAAAAGTTTTAAAAAGCAACAGATTTAAAATGTACTAAGACATTTTTACAAAGTATATAATTAACCTGTGGGACTTGTTGCCATAGAGTAGCACTGGGGCCAAGAACGTATCAGGATTTAGAAAGAGAGGACATTTTTATGTATAATCAGAAGTTACCATATTATATTAGAGAGCATAAAGTGCTTTTATAGAGGATATAAAGTGCAATACTTTACACCATAAGGCAACCATTAACTCACGGGGGTTAAGAGGAAATGTTTTCAGCTGGCAGGTTAATCTGTAGCAGCCACTGCAGGGCTCGTTGGAGTTACAGCCATGCTTTGGCTGCAGAAGGGAAGGAGGCAAGGTAGGGTGGCAGTCCATCATGGCATCACAGGTCTGTATGTTTCATCTGTGCTCTTATTCTTGCTTTTATTTTTATTCATTTATTCCTTCATGTCAATGTTTTGCTAAGAACATGGATTTGTTGTATGTAAAGCTTATCCAGCTATCTTGTGTATCTTTATGTTCAGTAAAGGGAAGCAACTACGATTTCCTATGTGGCATAGCTGCTGCTTTTTTGAAGCGAGTTGTTAATGCAAGGCACATGTTAAAATGCTTGCTTCAGTCTTGGCTGAAGGATCTGGCATATTTCCTTTTAGGGAAATACTTCAAAATCCCCTCATTCTTCTATTAATTCAGTGTAACTGATCATAAGAACTATGTTAGTAAAATTAATATTTCAGAGCAGCACTGTGCAGGGTATTTTTAACATGCAGCACCACAGCCCCTTTCTCTTGTCACTCGTGTCATCCTGTCATCATGTACGCCTTCAGACATAGGCAGGCTGATACTAATGAGCTCACCACTCCATGTTCCTGTATTATGAAGTTCAGTACTAATGAGAAAAAATCCCAGACTGTAGTTACACTCTATATCAATTTGGCAAGATTGATCAAAATATTCATTAAAACATTTTGCTCTTCAACTCAGCCTGAACCCCGCAGGCTTATCTGTCTGGCTTCTATATGTTTCTGTGTGTGAGTCTGTGTGCATGTATGTGAGTGTGTGAAATGAAACAAGAAGTCGGTTGTTTTTCCTCCTCGTGATGTTCAAGCATGACTTTCAGAATTCAAAAGCAAAAGCTGAATTCTCATTACTCTTTTCTCCTTGGGAGGTGCTTGGGAGTTTAGAAATGCTAAGAAAAATATTCTGCACCACTCTTCTCATGTGCCTGTCAAAAGAAGGCCTGAGAATGACCGACTTGAAGAAGCAAATTGCTTGTCAAAAGGCCAACAAGAAAAACAACAAATGGGAATCTGCCAGAAGAAGAGAGACATCACTGGCCACACAACCCTGGGAATGTAATATATCTTTTGTCTGTCATCTGCATACCAAATTTCCATGCCTTCTTTCAACAGAATTTCCTCTTGTCATGTCAGCCTTGATAAGCATGGGCTAGCTCACGCTGTCTACTTTTTCACATGCATTTCAAGATAAAACACAGTCCACAGAGCCAAGGATGACATTAGCTGACTAATGCTCAACAAGCTGGACTCTGTGCTCAGAGGGGTCTAGACACAAAATCAGAGCAGCACAAATTTCAATTAGGGATGAGCATGGGATAGATTTACAAATCTCAGCTATGATGTTATCAGTCCCTCCAAAGGGACAGGAATAATTCATGCTGGTACCAGTTTAAAAGCCAGACACCCTGACTAGTCATATATTATGTATCTCTGGTTCCTTGCAACAATAGAGAAGGTTGCTGTTGATCATCTGACTCCACCATTCATCGCCTAGAAGCTAGAAGCTTTTTTGAAATGGCCTAGTGAAAAACTCAGGCAAACTTTAGCCTGACATGGTCTTAAAATGCTTCACGCATTACTGTTCACAATGCTGGAAACCCATTAGCTTACAATGTTAAATGCATAAACTGTGTTCCTGACAGCCTGTTTCTTAGATGTGCTATTCACTATAAAAGAAGATAGTTATTCCAGGAAGTTTTCATGAACCAAATTATTCAGAAACTTGAGAATAAACTCCACAGAGAGCATCCTGCTGTGCTGAAGCAGCAGGCTGTTGATGCAGCTCCCACACTGCAAGTTCAAGGGGGGGACTCTGCCCTGGTTGTGTGTACAGACTCTCAGTAGTTCAAACTAAAACAGATGTCAAGTATTCTACTAAAAATCAGCAGTGGCACACAAAGGCAGTGATCCACAGTTCATTTCTATGGCTTTGTATTCAAAAGGTGCCAGATTAAAACCAGCTGCATACCTGGTAGAGAGATAGGTAGCTCTTTGGCCATGTGAAGAGTGGTATAAAATTTATGTCTCATTTGAATGCTGTTGGCTATTCAGATATCACTGCAATATCAGCCCCCATTGCCAAGCACAGGTTTGCGGCTCAGCATCACTAGATTTCCAGAGCAGTGTTCCAGCAGCCAGCTAAAGCTTCATCTGGCAAGAACACATCCAAGGTGGGTGAGTTTGCCTGAAGGAGCTGTAAGTCCCATATATGCAAGCCCTTAGAAATGAAGCCACTATTTAAGGGCAGTAATGCAAATTTCCATCTTGGGAGCAGCCCAAGCCCTGCCTCTGCTGATGTAGAAAACTGTTGTGGCTTTTTTTGTTCAGGGTCCCCCCCCCCCC
>JANRGW010040532.1:0-12592 GCA_024733675.1 Psilopsiagon aymara | reverse complement strand
ACCCTGTGCCAGCGCCTCAGCACCCTCACAGGGAAGAGCTTCTGCCTAAGAGCTCATCTCAGTCTCCCCTCTGGCAGCTTAAAGCCATTCCCCTTGTCCTGCCCTACAGGCCCGTGTCCAAAGTCCCTCTCCAAGTTTCCTGTAGGATCACCAACACCCATCAGAAATGGTGTGAAAAGGGGATTGTTTCTGTGCTTTATCTCCTCCAGCACTCCAGCAGCTCAAGCAGCAGTCCTGACTCTGACAGAAGAGGACATCTCCTACTCACATCACACTGAAGCAGTGAAACATGAAGACAAATGCCCCATGGGAATCACCTGCACGTTTCTCCACTATTTACCCCTTTCTTTTAGAGCTGCATTTCACCTGTTGAGTGATTTCCCTATTTTTACCTTGTAAATTCTTTACCTGTACTCACTGTGAGACAATGGGCTCTGTCTGCTGTCTTTCGGGAGAGCCCACTAAAAGAAGGGCAGTATCACAATGCTTGTTTGCAGTTTGCTGGTGTCCATGTGTTTTTTCCAGTGCAATGATGCTTGCTGCTGATGTAGATCCTTGGGGTTTCCCAGCTGTAGCAGAGGGGCAGGCTGGGGAATGGCATAGGTTCCTCCTTGCTGGGCTGTATGGTTTGCCATCCTCCACTCCAGGGTAATCATTAATAGTAGTGAATTTCCTTTCTGAAGCCTCTGAGCCGTGGGGCCGTGGCATGCTCGCCAGCAAAGGTGAAACTCCTGGATGTGCTTTCACCACCCGAACCATTTCAACCCAGGACTGCTCTTGCTGCAGTTTTCAGTTTAGTTTTGTTCACTGCCATGGCTCAAGAGGATCCCTTCCTAGCCCCATTGCTGCAAGCCTCTGTGATGGCTGCTGGAGCCAGTGGCACAAGTGGGAGCACCCTGCACCCTGCACCTGCACTTCCATCTCTTCTGCACCCTCACCCTGGGGTCCCCTACACACAACCCACGCACTGCCAAGCGTCTCCTCACCATCCCACCTCCACCACCTTACACAAATGCCCCCATCCTCAGAGGGCTCCCCTGCTCTGCTGTCCCAGCTTGAGATACACGAGTGCTGGATGCAAGAGGGGATGAAGAAAGCGTGAGTAAAGCCTGGCTCAGGTGCAATGCCTGGTGGGATGGGGAAAGCCACAGCCCCCTCAAAGAATCACAGAATGGTTTGGGTTGGAAAGGACCTTAAAGCTCATTCAGATCCAACCCCCTACCATGGGAAGGGATGCCTTCCCCTATTCCGTGTCACCCTAGGCTCTGTCCAACCTGGCCAAAGGGGGGTACCTGAGGTCTCTTCACTCATGAACAGGTGAGGAACATGAAGCAAATGAGGAATACAAAGCAAGTGAGGAATGAAGACCATGTCTTCATCACGCTGAGAGATCACAGGCTGGATGGGCACTGCAGGGGTGAGGGATCAGGAAGCAGAGGAACAGGACTGCAACAGGACTGATGGGGACAGTGGGGAGGGATGGATGGGACCCATCAGCATCCTGTTGTCCTTCAGGTTCTCAGCCATGCCCCATGACCCCCGTGCTGCAGGGCTTTGTGCATCAATCTCACAGATTGGGGGTTTGGGTCCTGTTTTGCTTTTGGATTTGTTTCTGGGTTGGGTTTGGATGGTTTGGTTCTTGTTTTGCTTGTTTGCTTTGATGTCGCTTGTTTGCCTTGGTTTGGGTTTTGATTTGGGTTTGGGTTGGTTTGTGTCTCAGTTCAGATCCCCATTTCTTTCAGGCCCAGCTCCTGTTCATTTGCAGCTCCTGCTGGTTTCTGCTCCAGGTTCGGCTCCAGCTGACAGACAGCTCTGCCCAGTTTGAGCTCCCAGTCATGGCCAGGAGCTGACTGTGTCATGTCTGTCCCTGCACAGGGATGGACAGAGGAGCCCCAGCCACAGCATGTGGGGTGTGAAGCCACAGGACACACTCGTTACAGCACTGCAGGCAGGTGCAGCATCAGCTCGGATGCAGCTCCAGGTTGGGGATTTGGGTCCCTCTTTCTTGGGGGGGCGTTGCTTTGAGGTTGTGTTTAGGTGGGTTTGGGTTTGGGTTCGGATTTGGTTTGGATTTGCTTGTTTAATTTTGGGTTTGGGTTTTGGGTTTGATTTGGTTTTTGTGCATTGGATCAGGCCCCTGTTTCTTTCAGCCACAGCTCCTGCACATCTCCAGTTCAGTTTTGGCTCCAGATCATTTACAGCTCCGGTTGAGTTCTGCTCTGTGTTTAGGTCCACCTTACGGAAGGCTTCAGCTCCCAGTCATCGCAGCTCCAGGTCATGTGCTTTGGATGCCCTTTTCAGCCTATGCTCTCTTTATGTGGCTCTCCCCCTTCTCCCTGTGGTTTGAGGACATCTCTTCCTGCAGCAGGGCTGCCTTGCCAGCTGAGCACCAGAGCATCCTGTGTGAGCAAATGTAATAGTAAACACTTCATGCCGTTATTTGCAAACCAAACGGCAAGGGGGTTGGGACTGGATGATCTTCAGGTCCTTCCCAACCCAAACCATTCTGCGACTCTATGTTCAGGCAGCGCCATCTATCCCCAAGCCGTTGGACCTGCGGGTGATAGTAGCGCGCTTTATTATTGCAGGACCAACATAACTCTTGGCAGTGCTTAAGAAGTGCTTCTTTAGGAAATGAAAAAGGTTTCGTAGCTCTTATTTTGCAGGGTGCTTGGTAATACTGCATCCATCTGCATACAGAGCAAGCCAGTGATTTCAGTGAAGCTTCTCTGTGCATGTACGTGGAGATCGGACCCAAACTGGTCTATGGGGGCTCAGCAAAGAAATCAGAGACTTATTTTGGCTTGCTCAGGGAGTGGAAACTCTTCCCTTTTCCTTATCAATCTAAGGCTAGGGGTGGATGGAGATGGACAACATACTGAGCTATGTTCATGGCTTCAGTATGGCACCATTGACCCCTGTATCCACAGAATTAAAAGACATTTTGGTATGAGTGCAGCAAAGAGTTTCCTGCTCCTTGTACCTTTCTAACTGTCATGGTTTAAGCAAACTCACGCAGTTTGTTCACTCACTCCCCCTTCTTTCTTCCCCCTGCTCCCGGAGGGATGGGGAGGAGAATCAAAGGAATGTAACTCCCATGGGTTGAGATAAGAACAGTTCAGTAACTATGGTATAACACAAATCACTGCTGCTGCTACCAATAATTGTAATGACAAGGGAAATACAAGGGAAGAGAATACAGCTGCTCACCAGCGATACCCAGCCTGACCCAGCAGCAAACCCCCAATCCTTCTGGGTTCCTGCCCTCAGTTTTTCCATCCTGGGCATGACATGCTGTGGTATGGAATACCTCTTTGGTCAGTTTGGGTCAGGTGTCCTGTCTCTGGTTCCTCCCGGCTTCCCCTCCTCCCTGGCACAGCATGCGGCTCAGAAAGTCCTTGGTCAGACCAAAACATTACTAAGCAGTAACTGAAAACACTGGTGTTATCATTGCTGTTCCCAGGCCAAAAGTCTAACCTACATGTTTAGTCCCAGGCTCTGTTTTGGGGCTTCTTTTCTCCTCAAATTTCTATCCCAGTTGACCACTGGGTATGTTATACTTGCACAAATTCCTGATGACTTTCCAGAGGGGATTCTCCAGCAGCTACCTGGGAGGCTTGTTCTAGTCCAGGTGTCCATTGCATGCTTAGTAAGTTATTGGCATGGAGAAGTCAAGGGTGGCTTATTAACTCTCTGGTGGTAATAATTTGGTGAATCCAACTACCAGGGTCAGATGCTTATATCCTGGAATATTTTTGTCAAACCCTCTGCAATGTAAAAGTTTATTCTTGGTTTGTTTGGGTTTTCTTTCCAAACTCTTCAAGTAAAGCTTGCATACTTCTTCATTATCTGCCAGAAGTCATGTAAACTTGCAGTTGTTTTGGCTTGGATTCAGCACTGGACCACAACTGGTGAGGTTCTTTTGTCTTGCTTCCTTCCTACTTAAAGACATAAAGAAAATAGATTCATTTAAGCAAAGAGAACTGAAATCCCCATTCACAATAATAGAAGTAAAATATGGGTGGCAGGAGCTGCTCAAGGATGGGAGCACAACTTAACTCACATGGATGTGCTTGGTGAGACCTTAACATCACTGAGAGCATGTTCTGCCCTTGTCCTGCAGTAAAGCCCCAGGGATGGGAGAGCAGAGCGGCTGTGTGGCAGGACAGAGCATGCCTGGAAGAGCTGCATCATGCACTTTTTATCCTGCTGGAGCCTTCCAAGCTGTCAGCTTTGCCTATGGGAAAGCTGGTAAGGTAAACCTGGCCTTAAGAAATGTATTTTGATTGTCTGAGTACTTGTGGAAGGCCAGGAAAAGAAAAGGGCATTGATATTTGCTTAACAGCTATTTAGTTACCAAAACCTGTGTGCATTCACTTATGCATATGCACAGCCTGCGAGGCAGTGAGGCTTCAGAGTATTCCCTGCCGTTACCTGGTGGTGGTTGTATTACTGAAGTCCTTGCAGCAGACGAAATATGGAATGAGATCAAGAAGCAGCAGGGGTTTCTTGTGGTAGAGCAGATCCCCACTGGCAGATCTGGTTGCACTGAATGAAGATGGTCCCTTACATCATCTTTAATGCTCGTTCCCTCTGCTAGGGTGCTTAAGGAAGTGCGAAAGCACATGTGAGCTGCCTGATGCAGCTCCTCTGAGGAGCCAGCTATGGCTCCAGAGATGGAGAACCTGCCTCAGAGGGATCTCCATGCTCTGCTGCACAAAGCCCATCTGTTTCTTTCCTCCTGTTTCCCACTTCAGTGGACCTCCTTGGAGCTAGGAGATGGGCAGCCACAGGCAGAGCTGCCTGCTTTGCTGTGCAGGTGTCAGACACAGAGGTGTCTGGATTGCTGCGGACAGAGGCAAAGCCTGTCCCAGGTATGGGCAAGGAAAACTCATCTTAGAATTATAGAATGGTTTGGGTTGAAAGGGATCTTCAAAGCTCATCTAATACACCCCCCCCCTTGCAATGAGCAGGGACATCTTCAACTAGATTCAGGTTGCTCAGCAACCCATCCATCTGAGGTAGGTGCTAAACATATCACACATCTGCCAGCCAATACTTTCAAACGCATGCAGGTTAACGATGCTCCTCGATGTCCACGGCAGAGCATAAATGTCCTTCTGTGCATAAGTATAGCTGTCTACCTTTAAGTTCTTCTCTTAGTGAGGTCTTTATTACTGGAAGGCCCTAAGATAACATGAGGCCATTGTTAAACAAGAACCAGAACAACAGCAAAAAAGGCTTATAAACCAATAGTAACAACAATTATGCCTTGTAGTGAGTAAATAAGGTGGGCTTTATTACCAGGGGCTCCTTTTTTTTGCCATCCAGCTGACTGCAACGTCAAATTCAACAAGAGATTTCTTACCTTTGCTGCTGAGGGATGCTCCTGAGGGGTGGCTGGAGGCTCTTGCAGTGATTTGTGTGCCCTGGGTCAGGTACTCACTGCAGTCCTGCCTGTCAGCAAAGGCCAGCACAGACCTCTGCTGCTTGGCCACCAGCTTGCAGCCACTCACTGGGTTCAGGCTCTCCTCCCAGACAGGAGGCTGGGATTTCTTTCACTCTGGAAAAGGGCTTTTGAAGAGAACCAGGAATCTACAGCTTGAAATAATAAAGGATCCAGGCATCTGCATCTTGAAATAATAAAACAAATCCCCATGTCACCAAAAAGTGTACTCTTTGGTGTTTAATGAAGATTTCTTGTGCTTGTCTCCCCTGTGAAGTGGATGCTATACAGTTTAAATTATGTATAGGTCTATTACAGAATAATCATTGCTAAGTATATATGCATACACACAGCACAATAAATTATGTATCTTTCCTTAATATTTCATGAATAAGACGCATGACATATATTGATTTCATTTAGACCCCAGTTCAAGAGAGCATTTAAACGTCTTTCTATTTTTAAATCCACAAATCATCATGATGGGACTGTTCAGGTGCTATTTATCACTTGATATCTACTTAACAACCTTGCTGAATTGCAGCCATAATGATAATCAGACTAATATTTTGAACCAGTGCCCAAGGAAGCCAATGGGAACCATTTAATCAATTTTACCAGGCTCTTGGAACAGGATCCATTTTTTAATATATGTATGCTCATATATATATTTTTAATGAAGAAAATCAAAGGCAGAGCTCCATCGAGCGAGTCTGTGCCTGCGGTCACCTCGTGTCATCATGGATTTCAGCAGCAATCTCAGAAATTAAAGCAAGCTATCTCAAAATGCCACCGGCAGCCAATTATTCCTTCCTCTAACACCCAGGATGTGCCAAGCTGAAGCCTGAACACTCCTGCTGCCTGCATGAGTGAGGCAGCATCCTTTGGGGAACAGGATCTCATTTTTACCTAATGAAATTGTATTTCATTATATTTATATTGTTCCCCCATATCTTGTCTGCAAGATGTGAGGAAAAGAAGGTTTTATAGGTCAAAATGTTCGAAAGCATTTCCATGACACAAGAACTTCAACTTCACTGCCTGTGACTGAATCGGAAGGTAGCTTAGCCTGGACCCCTGGTAAGATTAGGATTTCCAGCTGTTTCCCTGCACAGATGTTCACACTGCTCGTGAATCAGCTCAAACACCAAAACAGTCTACATTTTGGGTATTTTCCTGAACCTGCAGACTTCAACTACATGCTTTGCCTTCTCCAAGACAACTGTTGAGATACATTTCTGTCTTTAATGGAGAGGTCAGAAAGGACCAATAAGTCTGATTAAGAAAGCAGCTGCATTAAATAGCTGAGGGTAACACTAAGGAAGCTGTACTTTCTAGAATGAATCTGCCACACAAACATTAGCACATACCTTATTTTCTTGTTTTTATAGAATAAAACCCAGGTCACAACAGCTGTGACTCTGCTTTGATCCTTGTGTTTCTTCCCCAGGACATACCCAAACTTCACAATGGAGAACATGGCTACAGCAATATCATCATCTATAGGAAAGCATAAAGGCCAGGCTGCCGCTCTGCACAGAGCCCTCAGCACAGGCAAGGAGGCATCTCATGGCATCTGCTGCTTGTAGGGAGGACACGCCTTGTTCCTGCGTGCTGTGCACAGAAGCCTGTTCCTTTGTGCAGGGAAGGACCAAACAGGGATAACCTCAAAGCTCAGTGAACTGATTCCCACTAGATCACCTTTTCCTGTCTTGCCCTTTTTTCCCTCTCTCTCTTCAGGACATAGGCAAAGCTGCTGGTTTCATCTTTAAATATTAACAAACTACCAGACGCCTGTGCTTTCCTCTTCAGCTTTTTTGTGGATAAGTAGCAATAATGGTTAATGTTTCCCTCTGAAAGCATCCTACGCGGACTGGCTCATACAAAAGTAACTTGAATACCCTGTGTTTTATCACTTTATTATTACCATTGTTCATTAATTGCAAGCTCTTTGAGGCTTTTGCTTCTTTCTAAAATACGGCATTCATAGCTCAGTCTGTGTGTTGGCTCACACATTAATATGAATACAAATACAGAGCCATTCTGGGTAAAAAGCATCACCTCTAATGGATCTTTAATATCGCTGTGCTTTGCTTCCTCAAGGTGTTTTTGCAGAGAACTGAGAGCCCCAACCTCATCTACAGTACTGAAGCTTAGGAACTGATTGCATTTTCTGCTGTAAGAACCAGGTTCTATTGGGGTCGTTTCATGTCTGTTAGGAAAAGAGGACCTCTGGTGCTTCCTGAGCCCCCAGCCTCAAACTCTGCCTTTGTATTGGCTCAGCTATAACTTCTGAGATCCATAAATAATCATACTACTGAGACTAAGTGGTTTTTAGTTGGACAGGCCACACTAATGTGATTGAAATGATAATATGGTAATGTTTCATCTATTTCCTCTTCTGCAATCTTTTTGTTTCCTAAGAAAACCCAGAGGGTTTTATTTATCATCTCATCTGGAAGGGGAAGAAGGCAAAAGCTAATGAATTTTCACTTACCTGGAAGGGTTTATGTGGAGTTCGTTGAATAGCAAACATTTAGTATGTCCCCATATGAGGCCACAACTTTCTTCAATTCAATTCTGTAGATACAGATTTCTTTTGTTTGGCTTTTAAGGAATTGTTTCATCTGTCAGTTGCTGTTAAGCATCCTGTAGGAGAAAATCTCAGAAGACATCCATTTGTAGTTACTGTTCTTTTTCTGTGGGCCAAAATACAAAGACCTGTAAGCAAGCCAATATTCAATTGTATGGTCTAATGGCATCAAAATTTAGTTATGGGTCCCTTCAGTAAAATAAATTTGGAGTCTTCTATGACAACTGTAAAATCAGATCACGCCACACCTCAGTTCGCTTTGTAAGATGAGTCAAGAGCCTCGCACATTTACTGCATAAATGCCCTTTTATTTCTGCTTTGAGGTCATTAAGTGAAGACTTTCTGACAAACAGCTAAACTTGATGCATTGTTTAAATGACAGGGTTTTAATGGCATCCCTTCTAGCAAAAGAATTGCCATACCTGTTTCAGAGCTGCAGACAGACAGTATAGAAAGCACTGAATGCTTAGGGATGGAGTATGAGAAGAGAAGAGAGCTTATAGAGGTCCTGCTCGTGGTACCCCCTTGCTGCCTGACCCCCCTGCCTTCAGTAGCTGCTAATGCCCATGACTTTGTCTCTACCTTTGAGTCCATGTAGGTTTTTCACCTTCCTGGAGTCCTTTGTCAGTGACTTCTGCAAATCAGCCATGTCTGTTCCCATAAAGATGTCTCTTGCTAAGCAGAGAATAGCCTGAGGCTAATGTCCCTGGTAGAACCTGTGTAAATCATGATTGAAAGCAGGAAGAGCTGCCCAGTCATTGATGATAGTGCCAGTTCCTAAATCTGGGCTTAAGACTCGATCTTTAGGCACCTGTAATGGGCAGCCTTTGTGATTTCCACTGCAAGAATTAATGATGAATTTCATAGCTGAGAAGGCGCGAGGAACAAATATCAATGCTAGTGAGCAGTAAAATACATGATCTCATGGCATCAGGTTGGAAACCTCTATGGTTCTGTATCTGCTACCACGTTTCTGTGCAACCCTGATGTGTCCACCCATCTCCACCTGAAAAGGAGATAGAAACATTACTATTGGCCTAAAAATGACATTACTGAGCTGTGCCTCTCGGGCCAGCTCTTTTCTACAGCACTGGAGTCATGTGAGCCTTAATTCATGAATACTTCTAAGTGTTTGAAGAAGCACAGAGTGAAGGTGATGTTAGAAACACGTTCACCTGCTGGGCAGCAACTGGAATACCTCAATGCTGCAGGTCTATCTGATGATGCATGCCCTTTGAGCAGGAATGCTGCCAAATGGTGTTTTATTCTTACCTCAGAGCTCTATGTAGAGTTAAAAATTGAATTTCCTTCCTGCAGGTCTTTATACAGCTTGACCAGGCTGGGATCAAGGCCTGTTGGGGCTAACAGTGCTTGTGCTCAGTTGGGGCTTTATCAAGTGCCTCTGAAAAGGGTGAAGGTGGAAGTGGTGCTTCCCCAGGACTAAATGACAGGATCACAGTCTGACCCCCACCCCAGGACTTCAGGAAGGGACAGCTTTCTCTTAAACGTTTATGTTGAGTGGTTGGTGGGTCTAACTCTGTCATGATTCCTCTTTAGCCTCTACATCAGGCAGTGCAAGGACAAGGTTTGGCTGGATTGGGATTTTCTCCTCTTTTGTGTGTTAGAAAACCTTTCCCATCTGTGTTTCTTTACCCTTGCCAATGCTCTTCCACTTTCCCCGGCAAATGGAAGGCCACGAATTCCAAGCCTTAAAGATTGCTTTTCTCGATTCACATCTTTGTCATGGCAGGTGTTAGATCTGTTGCCCTATGCTGATTCTGAGTTCTTTTGAGGTTGACCTTAAGTCTACTGAAGGCCACAGAAGTTTTCCCTGCAGAGTTAACACAAAACTTCAAAGTGTTACCTTCTTCCTAAATTGCCACTGCGTATTCCTGCAGGACGACTTGCCCTTGCCACATCATTTGGACTGCCCAGCTGAGGTTACTGTTGCTTAGCTACAAGACTCTATAATAAGAGCTGGAGCCGTAGCAGAGCATGCACTGAAGCATTTCAAATACGACAAGACCCAAAGGATGCTCATCAGTGTATGTTCACGAATATTACAGGTCCCAAATGCGGAGGTTTTAGCAACCGTGACTGTTAGCTTTTAGCTAACAGAGCTCTGGTTGTTACTAGCTGAGCTTTTGCTGGGGCTTGGTTGTTTGCAGTCTGCAGCCAGAGACACTGATTTTAGGAATGTGGGTGTTTTGGGAGGCAATTATTGAATGAAGGCCCCTTAAAGAGGGAAATGGGTGGGGAGAGGAGCTACTTGGGGTTTTCTGCAAGGAAAAAAACTGTTTGTCAGAGTTAAGCCCTGGTTAGGTGATGCCTTGTCAGTGTGAACTGCAGGACAGGTCACACATGCTGTGTAAATAGTGATCTCTGTCAGCAACGGTGATGTCTTTCAGCTTTTTCTTGCAAGTCTGCATAGATGACTTGATTTATATCTCCATAAATCAGGACTGCACCTTTGAATGCCACTGATTGCCCAGGACACATCTTTGGTTCTCACAGCAGCTACCCATGAAAGACATTAATACCGTGCTTCCAATAACATTAATTAACAGTCTGGAGGTGAGTGCTCAGCTGAATTCAATAGCAGCTCATTTGAAAGCAGGAGGTTCCTCTGGCCCTCCAGGAGAGTGGGGCAGGACTCATGTCACCTCTGTGGTGACTGGGGCAGGGGTTTGTGTCAAAAGGTAGCCTGGTGAAAGCTTTTCCTGAGGTTCAGCTGCTTCCAGTGTGAGTCAGCAACAGGAACTAAAGATAAGAACCAGCAGCTTGATGGTGCTGGACCATCCCCAGAGCAAGGAGAGGCTGGACTGGTTTTGTGCTTGAGGTGCTTCCTTGGAGTAGCTAATCATGTTGGTCTGTAAATGGAAAAGAACCAAGTTTGTGCCCACACCTCTGGCATGACCAAAGGAGCCTATTGGAAGGGCAAGTATTGCAGTTTTGACTTTCTTTTTGTCTTCTCTGTCTCCAGGGATTGCTCTTGCTGTTTGTGTTACAGATGTGAGCCCAGGGAAGCAGCAGGGATAACCTCAGAATGGGTCAGCTCTGTTTTTCAGTAGGAAAATGACAGGAAACCTGATTTTCAAGTGTTCAAGGCCGAGTTGAACACAGGGGCTTGGATCACCCTGCTCTAGTGGAAAGTGTCCCTACCCAAGGCAGGGGGTTGGAACTGGATGAGCTTTAAGGTTTTTCCAACCCAAACCATTCAATGATTCTGTGAACTCGGCTCATGGGATTTGTGCCATAGACGTGTGTAATTTATGGGGTGGTTCTAGCACCAAAAAAAAAAGCCAAGGTTTGAATATAGCCTGGATCACAGCCCAGGCTTTTTTATTTTTCACTTGGTTTCCTGTATATTCACTTGCCTGTCACTTCTAAACCTGTTTTGTCTCTCACTTAGCAGTGGAATTGCACCCGTGTAAACGTATTACATGCGTACTAGCTAAACACTGGTCTTATAGAACATATTCATTGCTTGTTCCCAATTAAATTGCTTGTTCACTCAAAGCAAGTTACTCTGCTGTGCTATGTTGTCTATTGATCACTCCCTTTCACTTTCTACCCTTGTTCTTGCTTTTATAATCCTGGCTTTTGCAGAAAGTAATGCCAGGCCATTAGGAAATTAAATTATTCAACCTTCATATTGATTTTTTCTTTACCATATAGCTGACGTTATCATGTAGGGACCCTTGCCTTGAGCTAGAATGGTTTGACAGCTCTCCTCACTCCTTTGCTTCCCTCTCTTTACCATGCCATCATTTCCAAGGGGAGGAGGTTTCGAAAGCTGTGTTATGGAGTCATTCTGCTCCACCGTCAGGCCCCCTTTGCTGGCAGCCACACCAGTGATGGGATTTGTCTGTATTTCCATACACAAACAGATCACCCCGTTCGCTACCAGCTTCAGCACCGACACCACGGTATCCATGGCAACGCGCCAGCCTGCGCAAGCATCCGCAGATGCCTCCCAATCCGAAATGCTGGGTGATGACAAGGAGTCACTTCAGACAATGGATGTTTACAGGTGTCACAACTACCTGAAATGCTTCCCTCTCCGCCCATCAGCTTCTTGATTGTAGTCTGCTTTACATTTGCTTTGTAGCTCCTTTGTCAGGAGACAAGATTCCAGGGAGAATTAATCCTTGTTATGATTTTATTTTCTTTTACATTTAGATCACTGTCAGTTTTGCTTCACGGGAATGAGTGCCCCAAGTTCCACTGCTGACTTCCCTCTTTGAACAGTGCAGCTTCTTCAAATGGTAAAATCCAAAGTCATAATTGATAAAGAAGTGGCCTATGTCAACCAAACTAGCAGATGTAGTTGTGTGGCTGTGAAGCTGAGTGGCGATTTGCCTCATCATATTGCATGAACTACTATTTTCCCATAGTGACAATAGAATCAAGGAATCATAGAATGGTTTGGGTTGGAAGGGTCCTTAAAGCTCATCCACTTCCAACCCCTGCCACGGGCAGGGTCACCTTCCACTGGAGCAGGGTGCTCCAAGCCCCTGTGTCCAACCTGGCCTTGAACACTGCCAGGGATG
>JANRGW010040531.1:0-13046 GCA_024733675.1 Psilopsiagon aymara | reverse complement strand
TCCCTGCAGTGCTCAATCCAGGTTGGACACAGGGGCTTGGAGCACCCTGCTCCAGTGGAAGGTGTCCCTGCCTGTGGAGCTGTGTGAGCTTTAAGCTCCCTTCAACCCAAACTGGTGTAATCCTATGACGTTACCCGCAGTGGAACAGAGGTGCTGTGCGCCATGGTCCCTGGGGCTCAGCCTGCCCAGGATGAGGGCTTCTTTCTGGTAAGACCCCTTCCCCTCACTCCCCCGGGCTCAGCGCTCAGCCCACCTTCTCTCCCCAGTGTGCAGCCCCAATGGGGAGGAGCTGATCGGCACCGTGGGCAGCTCCATCACCTTCCATCTCCAGAGCCTGGAGGGAGGAGCTGCAGCCTGGAGCTTTCACAACGATGTCATCGTGGTCGTGCTCTTCGGTGACCCTCCTGAAGCCAAGTTCTTTGATGACAGCCTCAAGCCCCGCTTGGCCTTCCCCAGGCAGGGCAGCGCGCTCACCATCTCCCAGCTGAGATTGGAGGACGCGGGTACCTACACGGCGAAGAGCGCGGGGGGGAAAACCACCTTCACTTTACACGTTTATGGTAAGAACCTTTTACCGTTGACTCTTTGCTTTGTGCTTAGTGCTAAACAGGGCTCTGACAACCCCCTGCATTCTCCAGGTGAGCTGCAAGTGCCCACGGTGACCTGTGCCATGCAGAACTGCTCAGACGGCATCTGCCTCTATGCCCTGCACTGTGCCGTGTCCGGAGCTGGCGCTGGCAACATCTCCTATACCTGGAGCATGGGGAGCACGCGGAGACATGGGGCCATGGTGCTGGTGGAGGAGTCACCCCTGGATGAGGCACTTCTCACATGCACGGCTCAAAACCCCGTCAGCAGCAGCAACATCACTGTCACCTCGCCCGCTGCCCTCTGCGCAGGTAACAGCCATGGTGGGGATGGGCCGTATCCTGCATCCGGTGGCTCCGGATTCCCCCTGAGCTGTGCCTGGGGACAAAGAGAGAAATGCGCACCCCAGTAGAGGCATTTACCTCTCTCCTGTTCTCTTCCCTCCCCATGCTGCCCATGCTGCAGGAATCACAACACAGCCTCCCACCGATGGTGATCCCCCAAATTGTCCATGTCCAGCCCTGCTCTTCACTGTCTGAGTCTGCCCGAGGGGTCCTTGTCAAGAGGGGGATTTGGGGAGAGTGGGTGACCCTCAAAGCCCCTGCTTTGGGAAGGGAGCAACAAAGCAATTCGTGCAATGCAGAGGCAGAGCCAAAAATGGGCTGCAGCGGGGAGCCTGGCATTCAATTTTCCAGTGGGGATTTTGCCACCCATGGGGACATCAGTGGGGAAAGCTGTGGCCATGGAGGGGCCGGAGCCGGAGTCTCTCTGCTGCTGCTCTCTCTGCAGCACCACTCATCTTCGTGCAGCGCATCACCTCTTTTCCATGTTGGACCACGGAATAAGGGTCCCTGTGAAGCAAGGAAGGGCTCAGCAGGGTTTTGAAGCATGGCCATGCCCATTCCCCCCGCTCTGATGCTGGGAAGAGCCAGATTCACTCTGGGATGTTGTTACCAGACCTTGCTCTCTTTCCAGGCACCCACTCCAGCAGGGAGGCTGTGATCGTGGCTGCAGTGGTGGCCATATCTGGAGTGCTTTTAGCATCAGTTATCCTCGTGATCTGCTGTAAACCCAAAGGTGAGCAAACCCTGCGGGTGCCTGCAGACCTGGCAAGCGGTAGATGGGACCTGAGAGGGGACACGGTGGCCCAGACACCAAGGGGGCCGCAGATGCCTGAGCTGAGGATGCTCCATGGGGTTTGCTCTTGCTGCTGCTGCTGCTGACGGGAGCCCCTGTGTTGTTCTCCCCCAGGATGGAGGATCTTCCATCTGCCTGCAGATGAGGCTGTGAACACAGGTAGGGCACTGGGGCTGCCCCAGGCACTTCCCTCCCTCCCTCCATCCCCCTTTGTCCTGGTGGGAACAACCAGGTTGCATTGGAAATCAGGAGGGAAATCATCCATCCACTGCTGTGGCTTGGTACCAGAGTGGACCCCAACACCTCTGCTCACCCTCACCCTTCGTGCATGGAAGTGAGCTCCAAGAGGTGACCCAGGCGATGTTCCTGAGGCTGGAGCTCTGCTCTTTCCCAGTTTCCTGCTGGAAAGCTTCCTGCCAGCCCAGTGAGTTGGAGCTGGGAGCACAGCCATGAGATCGCCAAAGGACCAGGATGCTCAGCGCTGGTTTGTGATGCAGGCTCATGCCCATCACTGCTGCAACAGGGCCGATGCCCAGCACGGATCCCACTGACTCTTCTTTCTTCAAATGTCCAAGGTTTTGCTGTTTCCGTCAGCTCAAATAAAGCCGACACCAATGGGGGAATTCCTGCCTCGTCTTCTGTGTGTGCCTGAGCCCCAGCTGGATGCTGGGGTGCACTCAGCAGCAGGACTATGGGCTCCTCCCACCCAATCCTTGAGATTGCACTCTTCCATTGGGAACTATGGGCAAAGCGTCTCCCTGAAGCCCTCTCTGCCCTGCCTGAAGCCTGCATTGCTGTTCCTCCAGTGCTGCAGATGAGAGACACGGGAATTTTGACCCCAGAATGGGATTATGAAGGATTTCAACCCTCTCCCCTCCTCTGATGAGCCAAAGATGCTGCCATGGTGGCAATGTATGAAGGAGAGACAAATGCATCTCACCCTCTGAAAGCAGCTGGGGATCTTCTCTTGGAATAGGAAAAGCTGGTTTCACTGGCACACACTTCCACTGCTATCCTTTGAGCTGGAAGCAAGCGCCCTGCTCCCACCTCCCATGGGGCAGAAAGTGGGATGCAAAGTGATGCTTCACCTCCACATCAAACCCCTCCAGCATCTCTCAGCCTGCTTTAAGTCGGGATTCCCACCCTTCCCATCCCAACAGCGACGTGGGGGGATCCACCACATCCTGTTCCCTCGCTGACCTTCCCCTCTTCTCTCCTTGCAGAGGCCAGAGCAGAGTACACCACGGTGTATGCCCAGGTTGGCCCCTTCCAGCAGGTGAGTTTGTGCAGGATCCTCTGGTACGTGCCTGGACCAGGATGCAGATCCGGGGGTTCCCAGCATGGGATGGGGATGACCTGGGGACCAGGATGGGGTGGGGAGGAAGGACAGCAGTGAGGCAACCTCAGCCTATGGGTTCCTCCTGGGAACTTGCATGGGGATGTGCAAGTGTGGGGGCTGCCCCAAGAGCAGTCAGTGTGGCCACAGCTGCCCGCATTTCCCAGAGCATCACCGGAGTCTCTGTCCCCCTCCCCACTGAACGTGGCTTCTTTGGCTCAACTTTGGAGGTGCCTTTGCCACCTCCAAGCCCTGGAAACTCCTTTTCAAGCCTTTTCCCCAGGTCCACCTGCAAGATGGTTCCAAGACAACGCTGACCCCCAGGGCTGAGACCTCCAAACCCACCCGTTCCACAGTGCTGGGTGCAGCCCAGGTGAGTTGTGGCTCATGGGCATCTCCCCTAAAGGGGCTCCAGCACCAAGCAAGGAGATGGACAAGACCCCAGCGAGAGAGACATAACCCCTGGAGGCACAGGCAGGAGCAGATGGGTCCTCATTGGGCTTTCTCGAGCTCCATCAAACCAAGCCCGTGGGTCTTGCCAATGGAGGGATTGGCTCTAGTGAGCCAAAGCAAAGCTTTTGTCCCTTTGTGATTGCAGACAGATGATGAGAAGATGGGAAAAGGCCTGCCAGGCTGCTGGGAGCAGGAGCAGAAAACCCTCTACTCAGTGATCCACTGATGAGAGTGCCGAAGGCAGTGCTCCTCCTATTGCTGCCCTCTCTGGAGGGGAGAAGGAATCATGGAATCATGGAATCATAGAATCATGGAATCATGGCATCAACTGGGTTGGAAAAGACCTTTAAGATCATCAAACCCAACTATTCCCAGCACTGCCAAGGCCACCACATGGCACTGAGGGTGTGTGAACACTCTCAGGGATGGTGGCTACAGCAGTGCCCTGGGCAGTTCCAATGCCTGAGCATCCTTTGGGCAGGAATTGTTCCTCAGCTCCATCTAAACCTGCCTCTGTGCAGCTCGAGGCCATTTCCTCCTGTCCCATCCCTTGTTCCTGGGGACCACAGCCCGGCCCCCTCCTGGCTCCATCCTCCTCTCAGGCAGTTGTAGGATAAGGTGCTCCCGGAGCCAGAGCTGTGTCTGGGCTCCCAGTGCAAGGACGTGAGCTGATGCTCCTGGTGGACCATAAAGATGCTCTGAGGGGGAATGGCTTTAATTTGCCAGAGGGGAGACTGAGATGAGCTCTGAGGCAGAAGCTCTTCCCTGTGAGGGTGCTGAGGCGCTGGCACAGGGTGCCCAGAGAAGCTGTGGCTGCCCCATCCCTGTCGGTGTTCAAGGCTGGGTTGGACATAGGGGCTTGGAGCACCCTGCTCCAGTGGAAAGGGTCCCTCTCGTGGCTTTAGATGAGCTTTAAGGTCCCTTCCAACCCAAACCATTGCAAGCTTCTGTGATTCTCCGATTCCTGGTATTCACCCGGCAGCACCTCGGAGTTCGGAGCCTCCCAATGGAGGCCGGGAAGGTTTGAGGTGCCTCCTAACACCTTTTTTCCTATTTCTTTGCCCTGTACTTTTCAACATGGCAAATACTTTGGCTGCTTCATTTGATTGATCAGAGGAAGCAAGGATAACACTTGGTGGTGGAAAGTTGAAGGTGGAAACTCATCTGCATTCACCCGGGAGCACATTCGGGTGCTGCCCTTTCAGCTCTGGCTGCTTCTACAGTGCTCCTGATCCTGCTGGGGACATTACAGACCTCACAGCCCCCAGCACCGTGCTCAGCATCACTTCACGCCAGCAGCGAGCGGTTCGTGGTCCCCTGAGATGTTGTCTTGGTCCATATGCAGGAGATGATGCAGCCTGGGGGCAAACAGGACAAGGAACGTGACTGATGCTGTTCCACCCCTTTGATGTGTCTGTAGATGAGGGTTAATTCTTGGGTGAAATATTTGTATGGAAGCTTTAGGAGGAGAGCAGCTTCCCAAGAGATGCAGGGATGCTGCGCAGTGCACTACCGGCTGCATCCCACCGGGATGCGTGTCCTGCAGCAGCGTCTGCGCGGCTTCACTCACAGTTGGGATTTACCAAAGCAGGGGATGCCCAACGAGCAGGACATGGGGCACCCCAAAGCCCTGCTCCCCAAATCCCCCCCAGAGCCAGCAACTGAGCCCAGCTCCCACAATGACACCAGTTTTTCGGTGCTGCCAGACAATGGGAAGCTTCTTCCCGTGCCGCTCCCCTCTGCTCTTTGTCTTGTCTGTGTAGATAGTAAATTATTCAGGGATGAAACTGGAGATTTCTTGGAAGTGCCTGGCCCAGGAGAGCCCTTCAGGAATAAAAATGCCAGACACATCTGAGCTCAGCTTCTGTCTGTGCATGCTTTGAGGTGAAACCAGCCCATTTCTGGCAGTGATTTGTTTGCTCTCCTCCTTTTCACAAGAGTTTCCCCGATCCATGCTGATCAGTTAAAACCACACCGAGGGGATCATGCATTTGACCCATGTATTGTCCGCTTGGCACCAAATTTGCCCTTGTAACTCCAATGCCAAGCCTGGAAAAGGCTTAAGCCTGGAAAAGGCTTAAACCAGCGGTGATGGCACTGTGGACTGGTCCAAAGGGAGCGGGGGTAGTGCTGAAGCGTCACCAGAGCATCACCTCCTCTTTTGCCCATGTCATGGGATCTACCCCTTATGGTGGTCATAGCCCCAAAGTGCCTCCTCCTCTCTGGGGTGGTTTCTGGCCATTAATCACCCTATTTCAGTGGCAGCACCTTTGAGCTCACAGGAAGCCGTTGGTGGGGCAGAAAGGGGAAGGAAGATGTTGCAAGAGGGAACAGTGGATGGGGAGGATGGAGCCCAGAGGCGTGGGGATGGGCTGGCTCTGCATGGCAGTGCTCTGCTCCGGAGCAGGTGAGTGGGGCTCTGGGGGGTGCCCTCTATCTATGGGGCTGGGGAAGGAGGAAGGGGAGGAGGAAGGGGCGATGTGAAGGCAGTGGGTGTGCCACCACGGTGCCTGCTCAGAGGACCCCTTGCAGCAGGGCAGGATGCTCCCCTGGACATTGCATGGGGGGAAAGGCTTAGGCCACAGCTTTGTGGCTTGGCTGGGGGGTGGCTCATGGGCAGGGGTTGAACTGGGTTCCCCTGGGCTCTCCCAGCACTGATTTGGGCCACAAATCCCAGTTTTGCTGGCCAAGGGGCAGGGATGCTCATTGACCACCCGACCCCTTGCTTGTCCACATCTCACCATGGGCTGGGCTGCTTGAGGACCCTGTTCCACCACCACAGAGCACCCCTTGGTGCTCGCACCACAGGCGGTTGCCCAACATCAGTGGGATGCTGCTGGCAGCGTGGTCCTGCACAGCTTCCAACAAGCCTTTGCCAGCGCCCACCACGGTAATGCCACCCATAGCATCCTCTTCCTTAGGGGGTGTTTGTCACAGTGTGAATGTGGTGCGAGGGTGATCCCATGGGTCCATTGGCATCCCTTTATCCCAAGTCCTGAGGCCTCTCCCTAAGCCGTGGTGCTGTAGTGCAGGCTGAGCTCCTGGTGTGGGACTGTGGTGGTGCAACTACCGTCTCTGCAGCCCCATTCCCGCTCCATAGGGGCAGTTTTGGTGTGGGGAGATGTTGACATCAATTGATGCCCCTCATTCCCAGCTCTCATCCTCAAAGAGGATACAGACCATGGGAATGATGGCCTGGAGCTGCTGACAGACCCCAACACAACCACTGGGGTTATGGATGCGCTGACAACGTGGCCAACAACCTCCCCAACCCCAACTTGGAGCAAGGACCCCATCACCTCCACTGCGCTGACACAGAGGGATGCTCCAGGCAACAAAACACGTGAGTCCCATGGAGGAAGGCAAAGATGCAGCTCGGGAATGTGCCACCACCCTGGAGGGTCCTGCATCCCCGCAGAGACCGCATCCCCCGGGCCATCTGCAGGCAGCATGGCCACATCCCCTCTCTCTTCCCTTAGGAAACGCATCGGCTCTCCCCATCAAGTACTGGTCCCCCGCCATTTTTGTGGTGGTTGCTCTGCTCGTGCTCTTCTTCACCTACCAATGGACCAAGGGGGAAGGTGAGCACCCCATCGGGCCACAGGTGCCCCCCTTCTGCTCAGCAGCGCGTTGGGTTGGCAGGAAGAGGTAACAGCCGCCTCCCAACCCACATCCTCAGAGCAGTGAGAAAGTCGCTTGTTCTGGTGCTGATGGATGAGCTCTGGGTTCGAGGTGGAGCAGAGGAGACCCTGCTCAGCCCCATGGTGGGGCTTCTTCTGTGCTCAGTTTGGTTTTAAAAGCCCTGGTTTTAACCCATAACCATCTTTTCTGCCCCGTTGTGCGCCAGCTCTGCCCTTTGGGGCCAGCTCTGCCCTTTGCTCTAACACAAAGCTCAGGCTCAGGTTTTCCTCCCCCTGCAAACCCCAAAGCTCAATCTCAGGAGGGGTTTGCAAAGCCCTTGCAAAGCTGTTGTAACCCCTACGTCTGCCCCGGCCACAGGGACCCGGGACCAGGCCACCTCCACCAACGACTCCTCAGGTGAGATGTGCTCACCCTGAGCCTTGGATCCTCCTTGGCATGGGCTCAGCGCCGTGAGCCACATCCCTGCCCCTTGCTTTGCAGATTTGGGAGCCCTGGATGCCAGCAGCACCCCCAAACCTGCTGCTCCCCAGGTGAGCTGGGAGCCCTGCATGGCTCGGGCAAGCCTGTGCCTCGGTTTCCCCATCCAGCCCAGAGGAGGAGCACCCAGCACCCAGTGATGAGGATGCTCAGCGCAGCTCCTCAAGCAGCGCCTCTTGCAGGAGGAAAGGAAAGAGCCGGAGGAGTCCCGAGCCCTGGAGTGCACTGAAACCATCTTCAGCGAGCAGGACCCCCAGGTATTGCACCCCAATGCACTGAGCCCCAGTGCTGGGGTGGAGGGGACATTGCCCCCCCCCCCAGCATGTCATTTTGCTTCTCTCCAGCCTGGTACCCCCCCAGCTACCAGCGGTCCCCATTGCTCCGGGCAGCCCGGTGCCGATTGAGTGTTCCCAGTGGCTTCCAGACATGGAGCACGAGGCCATCCAGAGGGGCAGCATGAGGATTGAGGATGGAAGATGCTTCAAGCATCATGTGCCCCCCCCGGCCCTAACCCTGTGGATCCCCAAATCCTGGTGGGAATGGGGACCTGTGTTGGTCCTGTGGCTTGGGATGCCTGAGCTGGGCAGAGCTGAGCCAATAAAGATGGATTTCATACCAGAACCCCTGTGCTTTCCCTGCTGGGGAGGGAGCCCCCCAACTGTGTCACCCCATTTACACCCTTTCCCCACGGCTTGGAGCAGAGCAGAGGCGGTGGTGACACCGAAAGGTGCAAAAGCCAAAGGAAACACCAACGCTGGGGCCCCATGAATCAGCGCTGCAGGGGGGGCCCCATAAGCCCGGGTGCGTGGGGTGCAGGTGGGTGCTGGGGGGGGGGACATGGGTGCCAGCACATTCATTGTCACAGTGAGGTGACCGCATGGGCAAGAAGAGGATCTGCAGCCCCCCCCCGGGAGAGGTGCAAGGAAGGACTCAACCCCCAGCAAAGGGGCTGGGAATTGCTTCCCCCCAGGAAGGGTCTGGGCATTTCAGCAGCCTCCGCTCATCCCAAACCCTTCAGTATAAACCCCAACTGCCCTGGTCCCCCAAATCTTGTTCATCCAAACCCTGTACCCCCATAAACTCCAAATCCTTGTCCCTACAAACCCCAAACACTTGGTCCCATCAGACACCAAGGTTTGTGCTTGAGGGGCTGGACACTTGTGTCCACACCAGAGGAAGGTGGCCCTGCTTGGAACCGGATGAGCTTGGGGTCCCTCCCAACCCAAACCAGGCTGGGATTCTATGACTCTATAAATCCCAAATCCTTGGTGCCCGCAAGCCCCCAGACCCTTGGCTCCATGGATTCCAAGCCCTTTTTCCCATAGACCCCAAAACCTTGGCCCCAGACACCCCTTGACCCTTTAGACCCCAACCCCGAGCCCTTGGTGCCTATAAACTCCAAACTGTGGACCCTCCTAAACCCCAACCCCTGTAAAGCCCAAACCTTTGGCTCCTTAAACCTCAAATCCTCTCCCTCCATAAACTCCAAATCCTTCATCCCTCAACCCCCAAATCCGTGGTCCCATAGACCCAAAATCCATGGCCAACCCCAACCCCAAGCCCTCATCCTGCACCAAGGGCAGGGTGTGCTTCCCTCTCAGTGCATCTCTTGAGCAGGGACGTAACCCTTCTTCTTCACCCCAAAGCGTTGGTGTGAAAGAGAAAATCATCATCATCATCATCATCATCATCATAAAAAAAAGTCCAAAAGGGTTTATTTTTTTATATATATATAAAAAAAAAATTTGTACAATTTTAGTTCCTCTATGAAAACCAGAAACCAACCAAACTTCCTACCACTGCCGAACGGCTTCGAGCCACTGCAACTGCAACCCCAAGCTCTTTATATATTAACAACCCCCCCCAATTTTACACTTTACAACTTTCTACACGCATGCACAAGGCCTCGGCTGGGCGGAAACGCAACAACAAACACCCTCCCTCCCCCATCAACAGAACCCAAAATGAACCAAAAAAGAAGGGTTTCTTCTTCTGAAACTCCAAGTGGAAAAATCCCCCCCTTTCCCGGCCGACCCTCCCGCGCTCACCAAAGTCTTCTCTTTGCACTAAAACACCCCAAAATGGGCTCCTGCTGGAGCAAGGGGGAGTAGGGGGTGAAACCTTCAGCCTCAAGAGGCTGGGATATGAAGGAAGGGTTGGACACGCCTGAAAAATGGGGATTTCCTGGAAGCCGCGGATGGGTTCGGACCCCCCAGGACCCCTCCAGAATCTTCACTTTGCTCCTGGTACCTGTTGGGAAAGCCCCAGCCCCTCTAAGGTGGCATCGGGACCAGAGCCCATTGCTGCCCTCCTCTGGCTTCGCGCCTTCAGGGCAAACAAACCCCAAAGCAAATCCAACCGTGACCAAACCAACCCCCTCCTGCCCAACCACAACCTCCCCCCTGGGCCCTCCTTTCGCGAGGCTCCGGGATCCATAGGGAAAAAGAGAAACGAAGCCCAAATGAACCTAAATCCATGAGGTATTTGTGACCATAACAAAACCAAGGGAAGGCAAAAGCTTGTGCGTCCCCATGGCGAGCCAGCTCATGCAACCACCATGGGACCTTAAGGACCTCATTGAGCCACAAACACTCATCATCTTCACCAGGAACCACTCGTTTCATTCCCACTGCAGGCTCCAGGTCCAGGATTGGACCCTGAAACATATTTTAAGCTGCTTGGCTTCGACTCACAGCCAGCACGAGGAAGCCCCATGGAGATGCTGCTGGGACCAGGGACATGGATCACCTCAGGAGCAGGGAATCCACTTGGAAACCCCCTTCTGCTTCTCTTATAAACCAGATTTGCATTTACTTTTGTTAAGAGCTGAGTGTAGAAACCATCAGCAGAGAGGATGTTCCAAGAGGCAGGAAATGGTGTCCTGGATGCCAGCAGCTTTCATAGCAGCCATGGATCACGGAGGTGTTTGCAAAACAGTGCCCAGAATAACCTCTAGGATTAAAAACCAGCCCCAGATGCTGGGCAATGGTTTAAGGCCAGAGCCAGGTAGAAAACAAGCAAGCGCCGAAGGTCCTTGGGACCTGATGGTGCTTGAAGACGCTGGTGATGAACATGTAGAGTTAGCCCTTGAGTTACGGCACCGAAACGCCGGCTCCTCCCTGCCTGTGCCCGTTGCACCTTTGGGGGGGATGCTACAAGGACCTGGGTTTCAGGGAGGAGGAGGAAGGGGCTCAGCCCACCTCGATGGCCAAGCTGAGGGCGAGCGCTCACAGGTAAGTGATGGAGCCAGGCAATGGGTGCTGCTTCCTCTAGTTCTGCCCTTGAGCCGTGGCCTCCCTGAGCCGCAGCGGAGATGGTGAAGACGAGATGGAGGGGTAGGGAGATGCTCTCCCCCCGGCCCCTCTCCATCCCTCTCCAGCTCACACAGAGGTCTCTGACTGCAGCCTCATGACGAACTTGTGCGACTTGGGGTCCACGAACTCCTCCGAGAGCTTGAAGAAAGGGATCTTCTTGGTGCTCACCACAAGGCTGAAGTCCTGCCGCTTCAGCACAAAGACCACCCCATCCTTCAGGCCGTTGGTCACCGGCTCCTCGCTGACCAGTGTCCACTGCTTGGCCAACCAGCGGTCCTTGTGGTACTGGATGGTGGGCCCAGCCGTCAGGTACCGCTCAAGGAATGCCTTGGAGAAGGGAAAGGACATGTGAACATCACCCTCCTATTTGGGTTCTGCAGCCTCAAGCTGCTCAGCAGGTCCTGCAGGAAAAACATCCCAGCGTGGCTGGTTCCCATCACTGCACCCTCTTCCCTTGGGATTATGCCTGCTTTGCCGGTTCTATCCCCCAACAACTTGTCCTCCCCTCTTGTAGTGGGGAAGAAAACCCACACTCAAGTGCTCATACTCTGGACCAATCCCTTGGGAAAACCTGTGGGCCCATCCCACCTCACCGTGTCCCTCCAAACTCATGTTCTAATGGTTGGACTTGATCTTAGAGGACTTTCCCAACCTCGTTTAGGGTTCCGTGATTCCACACACCTTGGGTGTCATGTCGTGGGTGATGCAGAACTCGAGGTGCTGCAGGATGCTCTCCATGGTGTGGTAGGGCTGCTGCTTGGTGGTACGCAGGTACTTCTGCATGGCCCGGGCCATGGAGGCGAAGATGGCCTGAGCTGCCTCCCGCGGGTCCATGATCTCCCTTGGGTTCTTCTGATCCTCCTCCTGCAGCCGCTTGATATGTGTGAAGGCTTCTTCCACTGCCACCACCAGCCTGTTGGGAGGGAAGCCATGGGCATGGGCTGCGTTTGGACACAGACAAGAGATCTCTTGAGGCTGGGGAGCCATTTGCCCACCTATGCATGGCAGGAAGCCAGCTTCCACCCCAAATCTGCTTTGGGGGAGCCCTGGTTGTGCCGCGCCACCCTTTGGGATGCTCTTCCCCAAAGAGCAGTGATGCTTCATCCTGAAGGGGACTCCCCTCCCACTTGCCAGCACAGCCCAGGTCCTCATGGGGGTCCTGGGATGGGCATCCCACAGGACCCACAGCGATGGGGCACCCGGTGCCGTACCTGGCGCGGCGCTTCCGCACCCTGCGCTCGTGCTCTGCCTCTTCGTAGTAGTACTCATTGTGGCTGTTGTCGCGCCGCCGGGCGGCCGCTGCGATGACGGCACGGGACTGACCCGTGGAGTTATTGGTGCTGTTTTCTGCAGGGAAAAGGATGAGGGTTTCCTCGCTGCGAGGGTGCTGAGGAGCTGGCACAGGGTGCCCAGAGGAGCTGTGGCTGCCCCATCCCTGGCAGCGGTCAATGGGGCTTGGAGGGAGCTGCTCCAGTGGAAGGTGGCCCTGCTCGTGGAGCTGGATGAGCTTTAAGGTCCCATCCAACCCAAAGCATTCCATGATTTGGGGAAGGTTGGAGAGCGGCTGCGCTATGCCTCAGAGCCAGGCTGAGGCAACTCTCCAGAGGCAAGAGGAGCCGGTGGGCAGGGAAAACACAGGGATGGGGAAGGGAAGGAGGAGAGAGAACACGAGGAAAAGCCACGGGAAGGGGGAAGGGGGGGCTCACCCTCGCCGAGGGAATAGACTTTAAAGCCAGACATTTTCTTGGACAGGACGGACTTTGGTAGGTTGAGGAGGGCAGGGTTGTAGACCGGGAAATCATGGTAATAGTTCTCCAGGATCCACACAGCCGCTCGCTGGATGCTGCAGGGACACAGAGAGCTGGTTAGCACCATGCCGAGAGCACGCGCCAGGGACACGACAAGGATAGGGTAGGGACAGACACGCGTGGCACTACATGGACTCAGCACCATGCTGAGAACAAGCACCAGGGGCAGGACAAGGATGGGGTAGGGAAGATAGGATGAGAAAGTTGGGGCTGCTCAGCCTGGAGAGGAGAAGGCTGCGGGGAGACCTCAGAGCAGCTTCCAGGGTCTGAAGGGGGCTATGGGGATGGTGG